>JAVQIZ010075313.1:2500-16465 GCA_036023535.2 Galaxias brevipinnis
TGTAGTACAGCTGCAGTCCTCCTGGGCTGCCTGTGCCCTGCTTCAACATGAATTATTAAAACAGGGAATTACAAACTTAAAAAGCCTGGAGGTGTTTCACCGTGCGAAGGAAAACAAAATGTGCCATTATTTTTCTTCAGACTTACCTGAATGCTCCCAAACCTAGCCCGCCTGTCTGTTCACATCGGTGTACATGTGTGTGCGTGTGTGTGCGTCTGTACATGGTATATGGAACTGTGACAAAAAGAGTGATGTAAAGAGGAGAAAGAAAAGTCAAGAGGATGGCTCCTTCAGCTTTTCCCATGTAGTTCCAACACAGAAATCTTAAAGCCTCCGAATGACACCCCAGCAGGTACAATTAGTGTGATTGCTTGGCAACAGTAAGTGACTTGTGTGAGGGTGAAAGGAGGAGAACTCAAGTGAAGCGCTGGCTTCATGTTGCGTTCTGACAGCTTTGTTTTCTCACACGCCGCTATCATATACCCGCAAAGCTGCTTTCATTTGTCAGCCAGCAGAATTACCTCTTGGATTGTCAGCCATAACGTTACATAAACATCGGTGATAACTACAAAGAAGACTACAAGATGCTCGCAAACACAACAAACCTTGACAGAACAGTTTAGTGATTAACAAGGTTCAAAGCCAGAAGCTCCTGCTGCACTGCAGGTATACTCTACAAACCAAACATCCAGACATGCCCTACTTTCAGGTGTCAGAGAGTTTGCTCTTCTGTATTCTGTAAGCCTTCCTCGCGTTCAGTCACTGCACTGAAATCAACCAACATAAAGATCATTCTCTGCCTTGAACTCACCACAAACAGCACACACAACCAACCACTATCCGTGGCTAGGGACTTTTTAGTTGGGTAGACAAACTAGGAAATGTCTCCTGACCTCTTTTGAGTGAGACTCTCTCTTCAAGCTTTATCTTTGCTACATTAGTAATGAACAAGATTAATTGCCTGTCACTCATGAGGACACCCACACATGCTGTGTATGGAGACAGACTTTGGTGCTGCATGTCACTGTGCTCTTGCCCCCTCTGGTGGTGAGACACAGGGCCAATGGGCGTGAAATTATTTTTAGTTTGGCACTCATACCCACACCACTCCTTTTAGGAGAGCACCCTTAGAGTCACAGCACTGAGAAGAGATTGGGGCCGAGTGCACCAACTGATCGGAGGAACACTGTCTGCAGCAGAGTTTTCCGCCTGTTCTCCGTTTGTTTATTTCTTTATTTTTAAGTCTTCCTCCGTCAGATGGTTGGGTTCCCGGACTCCGACGGGGGCCCCCCGGTTTGGGTTGCAGCTCACGGCTACGGTTGTAATTTGGTGTGCGAGCTGAGCCGCCGCCGCCGCCTCTCCCAGCGCAGACGGTGCTGTGTTTGTTTTGCGGGTGTGTAAATTAGCGGTAATTCGTTTGCTCAGTAATGACGTGGGAGAGCTAATTAGGGCAGTGTTGATGGGTGCGTTAATTAGTCTCTAGTGTGTTATGCTAACGAGACCCTGATTCCGTGTGTGTATGTGTGTGTATGTGTGTGTCTGCGCGTGTGAGTGTATAAGTATCCATAGAGGCCTGGATGTGTAGCCGATGGACCACTAAAGGAATACCTGTGGGTGAATGTGTGTGTGTGAATTTCTGTCTTTCAGACAGTACTTCCTGTGTGTTTTTGTAGGGTTCCTCATCCGAGTGGAAGCTGCAAAACCCCTGTAATTCTCAGAGCATGCCTGGCTTCATTCTGCCACGGTGGCTGCTGAAGCTCTCTGTACTCACAGTGGACCCTGATCTTGGGGCTCCACCCCACCCTCCCACCACCACTGCCACTCCTTGCTATCCCCCCACTGACGCCTTGTGGAGGGGCAAGGTGGTCGACCGGTCACACTGCAGTGCTTTTCAGTGCGGTGGCTGCATTGCAACCATAAATCCACCACAGGCTATAAAAACGTCTGGGACACCAAGCACGACACTGGCAACGCATTGGTGAATGACTGCTTTTATGTGTGTGTTCACAGACAGGTTCATTTCACAGATAAGAGCAAGCCATCTGTATGCTGTAATACCCGGGCACCGCTCCACTGCTCCATTCCTAGTCTAAAGCTGCACTGTCAAAATGCAGTTATTGTCATCGTTCATTCATTTATGACTGATGTGAAATGTTTCATACTAATGGTAAGGCCAGAGAACGAGGAGGAGAGGAAGGGGGGGGGGGGTATGTTGGCTTTAGAAGCTCACCAGTGTTTTATTCTTATCATATTTATTCCAGTCTACCCTGTTATACATAATCCATTACTATTCCTGTTCAACTGTATCCTCTGGTGCGCCGTGCTGTCGCTCATTTCTTCTCATCAGTTTTTTCCTGTGCGACTGGAGAGGAGAACAGAGAAAGAGACACAGAGAGAGCGAGAGAGAGAGGGAGGGAGAAAAAAGCAGAGTGAGAAGGCTAGTAGATCATCCTATTTAAAGAAACTACAGTCCTGTAAGTCCTCCGCCGCACTGGAAATTCTGACTGACAAATGCAATAAGATGTATCCCTCCTCTGAGCCTGCATGCTATCAAGAGTTTTCCTGACGAGGACTAAGTCAAAGGTGAAGGGAGACGAGGGGATTTGTCTGCTCGGGTATAACTGACGACTGCCAAGTAGACCTCGCATTGATCCACAGACCCTGACTGCTGCCTGGTGGGAGCTGTAGTTTACCTCGGACCTCCAGCCTGCACTCCACCACATCCTCGCCCAGGTCGTTGATGGCTTTGCAGGAGTACTTGCCCCCGTCGAAGGTGCTGGGCTTGCGAATGTTGAGGGTCAACACCCCCTGGTTGTTCTGCATCAGGAACTTTGGGTCGTCCCCAAGGATCATTTTGTTTTTCATCCATACGATCTTGGGCTGAGGGACAAGAGAGAGGGAAAAGGGGAAAGGGGAAATGGGAAAAGGGAAAAGGGGGAAAGGGGGAAAGGGGAACGGGGGAAAGGGAAAGGGGGAAAGGGGAACGGGGGAAAGGGGGCGTAGTATTGAGAAGAGTATAAGGGGTAGAGCATGGGGGATAGAGAATGGGGAAGGGGGAGTTTAATTGGGCCTACTTTTGTCTCAAAAGATCTTAGGCTGCTGGCCGAAGCAAAAATGCATATTCGTTCATTTTGTTCATTCTGCTTCATTAATTTCTCATTCCTGCTCAACACATCAAACACTCAAACACACACACACACACACACACACACTCAGTTGAAAGAGATGGACTTACCTTGGGGTAACCACGGACAGCACAGCTGATGGCAGCACTATAGCCTGCAACAACACACCTATCCACCAGGGGTGCTGTGAACTTGGGAGAGCTGGTTAGGTCCTTCTCTTTGTAAGGGGTTCGGTTGTGTTCCAGATCTAGGTGAGGGACAGTGGGACTGTCAGGACCAATCTACTACAACTCTGTCACACCGTTTCATGTTCCTACAGTAATGGCAATTACCTAGCAGTGAATTATTGTACACCACAGGTGTATAAGAAAGGATAACACACATATACAACAGCAGTGAGGAGTTTATGGTTTATACAGTACAGTCTTTTCTACAACATTTGTTATGAAAGCAGTAGTCCTTGAACGAGTGGAGCTGGGCTGTATCGTTGAAATAGGATTACTTGCCCGTTTTGCCGATGACAGCCGTGTTCTTGCTGATGCCCACCTCCTCGCTAAGGCCACAGATGTTCTCACTGTACACACGGAAGGAATACTCGTTCCCCATGACCAGGTCAGAGACCGTGCAGCTGGGCCGGCGGTTGTGCTCATAGACCGTAAACCAGTCCTGGAGAAAGAGAGGAGAGAGAGATAGGATAGAAGGAGAGAGAGGAGATAGACGAGAGAGGTGAGAGGGAGAGAGATAGGAGAGAGAGAGAGAGGGGAGAGAGAGGAGGGGGGAGAGGGGAGAGGGACGGGTGGGGGGTCAGGATGGAAGGGTGGAGAGGGAGATCGAAGCAGATGTTTGACGAAGACCGGGGAAGGTTAAGTCGATACAGAGGGCAAAGTGATTTAGAGCTGCACGATAATATTATGACCTATATATTTCATTCTCGGAGGGAAACCGGGCCCTCTTAGAGAAAAGGTGAAAAGGGAGGGGGCAACGGGGAGTTATTGGAAAGAGCAATGGGCAGCACTCTCCCAACAGAAAGGTTAAACGCAGTCTCTCATCGGCAGTGTCGGCCCGCTCCCCTTGACTGGCCCCAGATTAGGCTAACCTTAGTCTTCATGTCAGCCTTCTGGATGGTGTAGCCGGTGATGTCCGTGTTGCCTGTGTCTTGGGGGGGCTTCCACTCTAGAGCCGCGTTGAAGCCCCACACGTCCGTGACCTGGACGGCGACGGGGGGGCCCGGCTTGTCTGTGGCGGGGCAGGGAGAAAAGGGGGAGAAAACGTGGAGAGTTGAAATCGAGACAGAGGGGTCGGACGGGCGTGGGAGGACAAATGAGACGGTCAGCATGGAGAAAGACGGAGGAGACGGAGAGAGAAAAAGAAAGCTCAAACAGTGGGGAGCGATAACACCCTGGGCCCTGTCGGAATAGAGAGGCAGGACAGCTTATATATAGAGACGGAGAGAGTGAGAGAGAAATAGATACTGAGGGAAGCATGCAGAGAAAGAGAGATGCTAACACCAAGAGAAAGGGATGGATAAAAACTGACATGTAAGCCCACCGGGAAACGAATATTCAGAGAAAGTTAGTGAGGGTTACACAAATGAGCTGTAATGTGGGGTACAGTATTTCTAGTATTTCTGGTCTTCTGCACTGCATATAGCGCTGCAGAGTGACCGGAATACAGCAACAAGTCTTTCCTAAATCCTGGGCAGCACTGTCCCCTTCTGAGCCAGTGCTGGCCCCTCAGCCTGTGATAGAATGTATAAGTGTGTGTGTGTGTGTGTGTTTGCGTGTGTGTGTGTGTGTGTGTGTGTTTGTGTGCGTCTGAGTGTGTGTGTGGGTGCGTTTGTTGCTGAGGTGCAGCCTTAGCAGCACTCATTAGCTCAGCCTTCGCCAGCAGCAGGATGCCACAAAGTGGCTCCTAATCCTGCCCTAATCCCGGTCTACACGCCAATAATCCCAATGGAACCCTGCAACCTAATCCGCCCAGCCCCCCCTGACCCCCGGGAGACATGCAGCGAGTTTAGGAAAAGAGGCAGCCAGGCGACAACGCCAGAGGGAGTAGCCAGGGATTAGAAGAGCAAGAGGAGGAGAGAAATCACTGCTTTGATGATTCCCCACCCAGGGACTTAGATCCTGGTGGCCCTAAAATAGGGGAATTATCATCAAATTAAACTCTGACATGTCACAGATGTGTGTGCCCGGCACCATTTCCAGCACAGCCATTATTAAAGGTATGAAGTCGAAGCTGGAAGGTGTAATCCACGGGGGGGACACGTCGTGTTTTACAGCACATGCCCTCTTCTGCGCATGGGAGAGGTGACCCCGCTGGCACTGACCTACAACCTGGATGTCTATGTCGGCCTTGTCGCACATGTTGTCAATCTGCACGGAGAGGGTGTATTTGCCCGAGTGCTCCCGCTCCGCCGCACGGATGAAGAGGATGGTGTCGAAGTCACTGGTGCGGATACCCACAGAGGCGCTCTGCAGCGGCTCGTCATCCTTGAACCAGGTGACCACAGGCCGGGGCTTGCCCTGTGGAGACAAGTGGGGGTCACAGTGTCAAAGTGGTCGTCTAGGACTGCTTCCAGTCCTCTGGGCTACTCCTTAGTGCAGTGTCAAAGCGCAGGCGGAGCGGGGGATCGCTTCTGACCTGAAAGGGGATCGCCATGTTGATCTTCTCGCCCACTTTCCTGATGAACTTGCCCCTCAGTTGCCGAGGCAGACGGATCTTTGGGTGCTCTAATAGGTGCAGAGGAGAAGGAGGAGAGTGGTAGATGTTAGCAGGGATTTAGTAGGAAAGTGGGCGGTGTGAGCGAGAGACACCCATGCCAAGTGGATGTACTAGTGCAGGGCTGTGTTCCTCTGTGTGCGTCTGAGAGCATGTTTATATGTGCGAAAGGACTGGCACCCAAAGACAAAATGTACAATGACCACACATGAAGAGTGATCACTTGCTTAAAATAAATATTTGAAATGCTCCAAAGTGCATGGAGTGCATGTCTGTGATTGTGCGTGAACTGGTGTCTCTGACCCATAATCTCTCGGATGTTGACGGCCTGCTTCATGATGGCGGGGGGACTGCGTCCAGCGATGTTCACCGCCACGGCCCGGAACAGCAGCTTCTCTCCCGTGGGCAGGCCCCTCACGCGGAACTGGGTCTTGTCCACTGGCTCCTGATTGGCTGCCACCCACACGTCCTCTGCAACACAAGCCGACGACAGCGCCTCGTGGATAACAAGGCCAACCACGATGACGAGAGAAGCACTATTGCTCATTACCATCGAAATCTATTTTCAGTGCATACAAAGTGCCATGGTACGTTAGCGGCCCGGCAGTGACTGGCTTTGTTTTCCCCAGCGGTGTCTGCCCTACCTCCCTCCTTGCAGTACTCTATGATGTACCCGTCGATGCCCCCTGCTCCGACCCTTTCGGGGGGGCGCCACTTCAGACAGCATGTGGTGTCTGTCACATCCTCCACCATGAGACGGGTCGGCTCACTGGTGGGGGCTAAGAGAGAGAGAGAGAGAGAGAGAGAGAGAGAGAGAGAGAGAGAGAGAGAGAGAGAGAGAGAGAGACAGAGAGAGAGAGAGAGAGAGAGAGAGAGAGAGAAATAAGACGCGAAGGAAGCACCATAAACAAGCAGAGCCAGGTGTGAAAAGGACACGGACGCCCTGAGTTAAACATGGGTTAACTGCCGTAGTGAACCGAGGCGGCTCACCGATGGGCATGAAGGCTTTGGAGTTGCCGCTGGGCTGGGAGACGCCGATGCCGTTGACGGCGTAGACCCTCATCTCGTAGAACACGCCCTCGATCATCTTCTTGGCCTCGTACGTGGTGTCCTCGTAGACGTCGAAGTTGAGCTTGGTCCACCTGGACGAGCCCTTCTTCTTCCTCTCCATCAAGTAGCCTGGAAGAGACATCAGCATCAGGGAGGTTTTAAGACCAACCAGAGAGTTTTGGGAGAATTTAGTTTCAACATTTCACAATTCCTTTTGTTTCATATCCATGTACTGTATAATGGTTTCTGAGAAGTGTAGTCAACGCACTCACTCCCTTTCCCCTGTGCAAACATCTTTTGGAGGAAGCACGGATGGGAGAATACAGCGGGGTAGGGTGTACCTTTAATGGGTACACCACCGTCAAATGAGGGTGGGTCCCATGTGACCGTGGCAGAGTCCTCGCCGACCGCGGTACATCTGACGTTCTCTGGAGGATTGGGCACATCTGGAGAGAGGGGTCAGAGCGGAACGGAGAGGAGTTGTAACAAGGTGTAAACGTAAAAAAAAAAAAAGAGAGAGAGAGAGAGAGAGAGAAACGTCAGGGGACGTTGTTTGATAGACAAAATAAGGCCTGGGAGAGGGAGATAGGAGGGCGAGGGGAGTGAAGGCGAGAGTGAGAGCGCGAGAGAGAGAGATCTACGAACCCACAATCTTGACAAAAAGCTCAGCCTTGTCTTCGCCGGCGGGGTTGGTCACTGTGATACAGTACTTTCCCTCGTCCCCCTTCTCGGCCCCCTCAATGACGAAGCTGCTCAGATTCGTCCTGGTCTCCACCCGCACCCGGCCCTCGGCCTCCTCGATCGCCTAGGAGACAGAGAGGCCTGTAGATTCACACTGGCAACCACAACAGGCAAATCAAGCGTACCCTTAAGACTATTTGGCCTTTCTCTTTGTACCCCCAAATTGGCTATAACAGTTGGTTTTGTAACACTCTCACTTTTGATGCACCCTTCCAGAGGTGTCTGGGAGCTGTAGTTTGATGTGTCGTAGAAAGGAAGAAAAGGGGAAAAGACTACAGGCGCTCACCACGTCTCCTTTCATCCAGCACACAGTGGGTGCCGGGTCGCCTGTTATCTCCACGTCAAAGCGGAGCTTGTTGCCAGCCACCACCACTAAGGTGTTCTTGCTGCCTGCGCCGCTAGTGTCCAGGTGGATCTTTGGAGGATCTGTGGTTTTCAACATGGCAAAGAGAATTGTGGTTTGGACTGGCGGAGGGGGAACTTCATTGAAAGGTTTGATACATTGGCAAACGGGAAACAGGCTTACCTTGGCGGGGAACATAGTCAATCTTGATTTCTGAGGAAAAATGGAAAGTAAATCGTAATTAGTTTTAGGTAGATTGTTTTCGGCGGGCCCTAAGTAATCGCTTTGTGCCTTCCCTCTTTCTCACCAATGAAGTTGAGCTTAGCAGAGAGGGAAAGAGCGTAGCCTTCAGGAACAAACGTGTAGTCTCCAGCATCCCCCGGCTTCACGTCGTCTATCGTCAGCTTGTGTGTCCTGGGCATAAAAACATCATCAAACGTTACCAAGGAGACAGCACACACTGACGAGTCCCACAACTATGTAAAACCTAGCGTTGCCCGGGCAACGTGCTCTACAAAGCGATGTTGTTTGAGCAAGTGATATTACAATGGCTTTTCCTTTGCGAGTCCGCCGTCACCCCGCCACAACTGCTGCCACAGATGGCTTTGTTTCCTACAGACGCAAGCCCCAGGTGGGTGGGGGGGGGGCATAACAGTCCCATGACAAAGAGGAACGGCATACATACCTTCCAATGTGAGTCATTTTGATTCGATCGCTGGCAATGACCTCCACGCCGTTCTTGAACCACCTCCCGTTCACCTTCTCGTCGGAGACCTCACACTTGAAGACGGCCTGCTCGGCGGCCTTGACGGTCAGGTCGGCGATGCTCTGCAGCACCTCCAGTTCCTTCTCTGGAGCCCGGAGAATGGACAGGGGGAAAGTGCGTGACAGAACTTGCATTATGACTAGGTCTGTAATAGCTTTTTTTATCTTAAAGTCTTAGACACACGTTACTTTAAGTGTATATGATAGAGCGAGAGAAGAAAAAGGGGAGCATTCGTGAGCAGTGCTTCCCAGCAGTAGAAAGAGGTTCTGTACCTTCAACATCCAGCTCGGCCTTGGTCTCTCCACCGTTGGTGTAGGCATAGTAGGTTCCTATGTCCTCCGTGGTGGCTTCATTAATGATGAGCATGTGCTTCTTCCCGTCCTTCTTAAACCTGTACTTTGAACTATCTCTGGTCAGCTCCACGCCATCTTTCATCCTGCTCGGGCAAATTTGCAGAGACAAGGCGGGGAGACAGAGGAGGAAAAAGAGAAAAAAGGCTAAGATCGGAATCTCACAGAGCTTAAATATTGTATTTGCATTGACACAGTGAGCAAGTAACAACAAGCAAGTGAGCAACACTTGCACAAGACTGTCTCAACAAATGTTTTAGACTAACTAGAACGGTTCGGGGTTAGCTAGTTTTGTGGTCTCTCACCACTTGACGTTAGCTCCCTCCTCAGACACCTCCAGTTCAAACTCCACCTTCTCCCCTGCCACTGTGAGGACATCATCCAGCAGCTTGGTGATGGTGACAGGGGGCTCTAATAACATAAAGCAGGCCTCAGTCTAACCTCTCCAACGGTATAGGGACAGCACAACAAACATAGACTCTGAGACACACATGGACAAACACACTCACACAAATACACCCACACAAAAACTGAAAAAGATTGTAGTATACGTCAAGATTCACTCATGCATCCCCCACTAGAATGCCTGACTTTTATAGAAAAAATAAATCGGCCATGTACTCATCAATGCATTTGACAAATAGAGATAACGATGAAGTAAACACAAACAACACTGACACACTGAGAATCCCCCTAACATGGACAGCACTGAAGCAGTACTGACACACTTACAAGAGAAACACCCTAACACGGACAACACTGAAACAGTACTAACACATTTACAAGAGAAACACCCTAACATGGACAACACTGAAACAGTACTAACACATTTACATGAGAAACACCCTAACATGGACAACACTGAAACAGTACTGACACATTTACAAGAGAACCCTTTGAACATGAACAACACTGAAACAGTGCAAACACATTTACAAGAGAATCCCTACCTAAAGTTGACATAGGTGAATAACAGCAACTAAATAACATCATTCCTCCACTCTCGCATACCAAAGCTCCCTAACAATGACAACAACACACTCACATTGAAATAAAACCATGAGGACAAGCAATGTGGGAGAGGACGACATGGCAAGGGAGTGCTTGAGATACCGGGCTGAATACTTCAGTAGGACAAACACAGACACACGCAACATGTACCGGTCCACTTGGGGAAAGGATACCATGTTTACGGCAACACATCAACACTACACTGTTCAAAACAATAACGACAGCAACAACAACAACACAACATTGTGAAGTCCCTGTCAATGCCCCTTGACCGCAATACACTTTGTGGTGCGGGCCGGACAGTACTTCGGGCCTAGAAGAGACAAGAAGAGGACAGTATAATGAGATGCTCCGCTAGCTTCAACTAGCTGCCATTTGCTCCATCCTCTCATTTTCCCTCTTCCGTCCGCAAGTCAAAGATATCAAAAAGATATCAAAGTGATCCGAGTCACAACACCACTGTGATACATTGAAAAAAACACAACATACTCTACAGGACTGTTTTCAGTCCGTGTGATGCTAAGCTAGTAGTAACTAGCTCCCATCCACAAAATACACTGCTCCCTGATGGAATACATCACCACACACATCGTTGATGTAGACATGTGCAGAAAGCAACATGGACAGGTTTTCTACACATAGACAGACATTATACACTCCTACCAGCACAGACATACAGTGGCCGCGCTGCGACAATGTCTGTGGAGAAGGCTTACCCAATTTTGTGTCGTCTGATAATACAAAAAAAACAGGATGAGGAGTAAGTAAAAGTAAAAAGTGGAGAGATGGGAAAGGTCTAAAGTGAACATGCAAAGCACTTCACCCAGACCAATGGATTTGTACAAGAGAATCTCACACTCACGTACTGCACATACACAGGCACATCCACCTAGAAGTGGCATCGTGTGACACAAATACAGACGCAAAGAAATATGGAAATAACTTGTGTACACATACAGAGAAGTTACAGACTTTAGAAAAATTACAAAGAGCAAAACAGAAGGAAGCCCACAAAGCAAAAAGTCTACATGATACACGTACACACGCACGCACGCACGCACACACACACACACACACACACACAGTCACAGAGAGATATGAGAATAACAGAAGTGCGGACCTTCAATGACATCAATCAGCCATCTAAAAGAAAAACGCTGTGACTGCCATGAGTCATGTACCTTTGACAAAGACCTCGGTGAAGCTCTTCTCCTCTCCCACCACACACTCATAGGCCGCGTCATCGGACAGGTTGCACTTGTTGATGGTGAGGACCCGTTTGTTGCCGATGCTCTCGAACATGTATCTGAGACGCAGAGACGGTGGGGCACAGGGGTGAATCACACACAGATAGGCATGGAAAAACGGCAGCCTTATTGGTTTATGTACTATGTATGCTTACGTTAAATTCCCCAACTGCATAGCCCACAAACTCCCATGCACACACACACGCACGCGCGCCCACACACACACACACACACACACACACACACGCGCACACACACACACACACACACATACACTAAACAGAAGGAGCCGGCTCACTTGGCAGAGGGTTTGATTTCCGTTCCGTTCTTGAGCCATTTGACCTGGGCATTGGGGTCGGCCAGCTCCACAGACAGCTGAATCTTCTTGCCCTTGTCCACTGAGTAGGCTGACTCCAGCTTCTTGATGAAGGCTGAAAGGGAAGAGAGACAGAGGAGTTTGACAGTGGGTGTTCTGCAACACGCACGGCCTCTACAAGGTACCAGCTACAAGCACCCACTAGAGCCCCATGCTACCACTCTCAGAACTTCAAAGTGTTCTCCACCAAGGCCCTAACCAACATTCAACATGCCACGGTCTATTCCGCTGTCATGCAGGCTGCACAGAATTCATCCGGTCCTCTTCTCTAAACCCCCACCACCCGCCTGCCCACTCTGCTGCCTTGATTTACCATCGCTCTTCTTGGGCTCCACCTTCTTCTTCATCTTCTTCAGCCGGGTCAGCATTCCCCTGAGGTCGGTGATGCCATACTCAAAGGCGATCTTCTCATAGTCGCAGGCCTTGGCGTCCTTCAGGATGTCCCACACATCGGGCTGCTCCGTCGGCTCGTCCTTCTGCTTCCTTTGTCTGTCCGCCAGATGTGTGTGTGTGTGTGTGTGTGTGTGTGTTTGTTTGTTTTTCTTTAATCATTACAAAGAAGCAGATGTGGCAAAGTAACAACCCTTGCTAACGGCCTCATACCTTTTTTTGAGCAGGGCGCTAAAGTCGAGATCCCCTGCATCCTCTCCCGCATCACCACTGGGAAGAAAAGGGCCAGAGTGAGCGTATTAATGTTAAGACTTGAATCCTTGCATATGAACATTTCATTTGTACCGAATGCATTTGATAAAGCTTACAGTAGGAAATTATTACACAACAATAAAAAGGAAGATGAGAAATTTTAAATAATGCCCTCGTCTATCAATTTTCACCACAAAATACATACGTAATCAGTTTAGAAACAAATGTAAGAGAGCATAGGAAAAACCAGAACAGTTTAATCATACACACAGGCAACTACACATGGAGCTCATAATGTGTTTTTAGTGCCCATGGAGAAAGCTTACCCTTTTCTGACCAGTTTTTTGCCTCTGATAGTGTAAAAATAGAATGAGTGAGTAAGCGGAAGAAGCATTTGAAGGGGTAAAAAGGTGAAACAGCCACCGAATATAGACAAGCAACAAACTGGACATGGACAATAACGGCCAGCAACATGCAAACTAAATACACATGTTATGACACACAGTTTAAGTTTGTAAGCTGATTATTAAAACAGACTGGATGCAAACGTCTACTGGCAGACACATAAAGGCTAAATTTGGGTGGCCATATGAAGCAAAAGAGATATCAATACACATACTTACGCACACCCATTCACACAATGCTTCTCTTGTGCTCACATAATAACTCAGACATACTGCACAGCACACAACACAACGCACAGCGTTTATGTTGCATTTAAAATATGGAAACAGGTCTTTTCAGTTGGCCAAGCCCTGACACACTGGAGAAGAAAAGCCAACTATGGCTGAAATGAGCGTATGAAGAAAAGCTCCGGCTCTTTCAGACATGGAGACACACTGCGACCGAGGAGAGTTCCAAAGGACGGGTGCACACGGTTGGTTATCCCACAGAACAGATTCTGAACACACCCCTGCTGGATTGTGGTTCTAGAATACATATTCGGATAGGTCCCTCATGCCACTGAGGGCGGATGAGGAGCCCCAGAGAATGAATCGCACAAGTAGTGAGAATCCAGGGATGTGGAGTGGATTATCCATACTTACTTCCTGATTTACCAGGTGATGGGGCTCTATGCGACAGAACCATCTCACATGGAGCTGACTGACACACTCGTCTATCAAGGCAACTTTTAAGGCCTTGGAATCACCGTTCCTTTCTTGCTTCACCTTCTCTGCACTCTCGTTCATTTTCTCTCGGATACACAGTATCTTAGATCCGTCATGCTAACATTCTAGCTAAAACACAATATGTAGCGGCCCAATAGCATGTTGTGTTTCTGGTCTTACCCTTTCTTTTGGCCTTGTCTGATCGGGGAAAGGAAACCATAATGAAAGTGACTATAGGTCGCACTGGCTGAGGGTGTCAGTGCCATTATGCTATGTGAGCAACTAAATAAAGTAACATGTATACAAATGAAATGACACACAAACACATAAAGATCAGGACATTTCTTTCACACATACAAATATTGAGAAAGAAAGAAAGAAAGACAGACAGACAGACAGACAGACAGACAGACAGACAGACAGACAGACAGACAGACAGACAGACAGACAGAAAGACAGAAAGACAGAAAGACAGAAAGAAAGA
>JAVQIZ010075315.1:0-11488 GCA_036023535.2 Galaxias brevipinnis
AGTTACATATGCTACATATCATACATAGCGACACAGTTACATATGCTACATATCATACATAGCTACACATTTACATATGCTACATATCATGTATAGCTACAGTTACATATGCACCATATCATGCATAGCTACACATTTACATATGCTACATATCATACATAGCTACACAGTTATATATACTACATACTACACAGTTACATATGCTACAGTAGTAGCAGAATGATAACACTACATATCATAGCTACAGAAACATATGCTACATATCATTCACAGCAACAGTTACATATGCTACATATCATACACAGCTACATAGTTACATATGCTACATATCATTCACAGCTACAGTTACATATGCTACATACTACACAGTTACATATGCTACATATCATAGCTACAGATACATATGCTACATATGCTACATATCATTCACAGCTACAGTTACATATGCTACATATCATTCACAGCTACATAGTTACATATGCTACATATCATACATAACTACACAGTTACATATGCTACATACTACACAGTTACATATGCTACATATCATAGCTACAGATACATATGCTACATATCATTCAAAGCTACAGATACATATGCTACATATCATTCACAGCTACAGTTACATGTGCTACGTAGTTACATATGCTACATGTCATGGTGCTACACAGTGGGCTTTACAATGGATGGACATAGGCACAGGGAGGTGCAACCTTACATTAAGATAGAGAAAAGATAACGAGGGACACACGATCATCTATTCCCACTTTTAATGAGGCGTCTGTGTCTGTTTTTTGTGTGTATATGTCTGTTTCTGTGTGTGTGTGTGTGTGTGTGTGTGTGTGTGTATATATGTCTGTTTCTATGTGTGTGTGTTTGTGTGTGTGTGTGTGTGTGTCTGTTTCTGTGTGTGTGTGTGTGTGTGTGTGTGTGTGTGTGTGTGTGTGTGTCTGTTGCCAGATTGAGCGGACACTGTTTGAGGACACAGTGAAAACTCTGAACAACTACTACGCGGAGGCAGAGAAGATCGGGGGCCAGTCCTACCTGGAGGGCTGTCTGGCCTGCGCCACGGCCTACGTCATCTTCCTCTGCATGGAGACACGCTATGAGAAGGTCAGGGCTCTGCTCTGCCTGTGGTTCAGGCCTTAAGGGGACGGGCCTGGGGGTTAAAGGAGGCCACTAGGGCCTATGAGGTGCTGTCCGTCAGGGTAGGGTTTCTCACGGCATCTCTCTCTCTCTCTCTCTCTCTCTCTCTCTGGGTCTCTCTCGCTCTCTCTCTTCTCCTCTCTGGGTCTCTGTCTCTCTCTCTCTCTCTCTCTCTCTCTCTCTGGGTCTCCGTCTCTCTCTCTCTCTCTCTCTCTCTCTCTCTCTTTCTCTCTCTCTCTCTCTTCCCCTCTCTGGGTCTCTCCCGATCAGGTGTTGAAAAAGATCGGGAGGTACATCCAGGAGCAGAACGAGAAGGTCTACGCTCCCAGAGGCCTGCTCCTCACAGACCCCATAGAGAGGGGCATGAGAGTCGTATCCTTCCCATTGCTGGGTGTGTGGGTGTGTTTGTGTGTTGAAGATAGAGGTCACTGTGTGTGTGTGTGTGTGTGTGTGTCTGTGTGTGTGTGTGTGTATGTGTCGAAGATAAAGGTCACTGTGTGTGTCGAAGATAAAGGATAGAGGTTGCTGTGTGTTTGTGTGTGTGTGTGTGTGTGTGTGTGTGTGTGCGTGTGTGTAAGATAGAGGTCACTGTGTGTTTGTGTTTTAGTGTGTAAGATAGAGGTTGCTGTGTGTGTGTCTTAAGACAGAGGTCGCTGTGTGTGTTTGTGTGTGTGTGTGTGTGTGTTAGATAGAGGTAATTTGCGATGTGATTTTTGTAGTTTTTCTCTTTGTAGTATACAAGTGAACCTTGACCCCTCTTTGACTAGATTGAGATCTCTATCTACGAGGATAGGGGTTCCAGCGGGTCCAGCTCCGGCAGCAGCTCCACGTCCGGCAGCAGTGCTCGGTGACTGGGCTCGTAGCTCACCCATGGACCCCTGAACACCCACAACCCCAGCAGCGTTACAGGCACCTGAACACCCACAACCCCAGTGGCACCACGGGCCCCTGAACACCCACAACCCCAGCGGCGGTACAGGCACCTGAGCACCCACAACCCCAGTGGCAGTACAGGCACCTGAACACCCTCAACCCCAGCAGCAGTACAGGCACCTGAGCACCCACAACCCCAGTGGCACCACGGACCCCTGAACACCCACAACCCCAGCAGCAGTACAAGCACCTGAACACCCACAACCCCAGCAGCAGTACAGGCACCTGAACACCCACAACCCCGGAGGTCTTTCCGGACAATGTGACTGAAAACCCCGTTGTAACAATTACCACATGCATCCTCACCTACTCCTTCTTCACATCCTCCCACTTCCTCTTCACTGTACTTATCACAATATGTGTTTGATGAGTCGGAGTAGGGAGAAGGAGGGAGACAATTTGTGGACATATTCAGTGTTTCAGTGATGGAACGCGACCCCATGCAGACCCTGATCCAGAACAAAGCCCCAAAAACAGGCTGCACGTCTCGGGGTGGTTCCACCTGACCTCGGGGTCCTGCCTGAACATTGCTGGAGAACTCGGCCACGTCACAGCGGAGAGGACGCACTAGAGCAATAGAACCACCAGCCCCACACCAGGCCCGTCCCCGGGGGACACATTGCTATTTCCCACTGTCTTTTAGCCAGTGAGCTAGTGTGATGTGATTTACTCAATTGAATCATCGAAGTAATGTTGAGTTATCCTGGCGTTTTTGTAGCACCTACTGAAAGGTTCTTAGTGTCTGAAAACATGTTTTCCCCAGACCTTGTGTGCACCCCACCTACGTGTACTGTAGCTCCACAAGCAGGAAGAGCTGAGGGAAATGCATGGATGAACTGTCCTATGAGTGTGTTAGCACTGCACTAATGAATGTAGCTTGTCCCATCCATGAGCATACCAGATCTGTAATACCTGTCCCATGCAGCTTGTGGTTTAAACACACACACACACACACCTTAACTAACCTATGGGTTTGACTGAGCCACATGTTGATTATGCAAATACAGAAGTAATTGTAGCAGGACTCAATTCAATTTAGTCTTCCTCGTGTTTGCTGGTTGTGTTTGGAAAGACATACACCCCATTCCTCTTTTAGCTTTACGATCCTCCATAGTGGCTGCCAAACCCCCCCCCCCCCCCTTCCCCTTCCCCCATACATGTGAATGTGTCCTTAATTTTTATTTGTGGTGAAATTATGTGTTTTGTAAGCTGACGAGGAAAAGCATTCACACTGCTTATTGTTTGATTCACATGGCTCACGTGTGTGTGTGTGTGTGTGTGGCCGTAGAAGAATGTGAAATAAATGATGCATCCTCACTGAAAACGCTGGAGCGAGTCCTCACTAGTGGAGCTGAATCTATTAAACCATCAGTCTGAGAGGAGAGTGACTTTTAGTGTTGTGGAGAAATCATCAGTAAGAACAGAACAGGCAATAGCTATAAAAGTAATAAAAAGCACCTTTTACAGTGGAACAGAAAAACTGAACTCTGACTCAGATTAAGCGATTTATTTGGGTGAGGCGCTTCATATGTAAACCAATGTCAGTAGCAAAACAAGGATTTTAATCACCAACGACTATCAGTTCAAACTAAACTACATCATGGAAAATGACGAGAACAGATAAATCGACTACTCATAGAGTAAAGAAAAAAGACCAGGTACTGTCCTATGTTATGGAAAACAAAAACAAGCATTTATATGATTAGAGGCTTGAAAATCAGAAAACAATATTGTAGCTGTCCTCTCGGCATTCACGTCACTGTCCCTAAACAACTGGAAAATAATAAATGTAAAAGGACAAAAGATTTGTATTACTGGTCAATAAAAAATTATCAAAACATCAAACGGAATATTCCATCAGAATTAATCTTTAAAGAAGACTCACCTGTACAGCGGCCATTTTGGACGGCAAAGCCCTGTCCGCACTGCCAAAAAAAGACGACAATAGGTACTTATTATTATAGGATTCATAATTATTTATTAATCTATTCATCATTTATTATCATTTCAGAAATGCGATCAAATAAAAACATTACCCAGGGTCATAGGTCATGCCGTAGGTCCGCAGTGCGTACCTGGGTTTCCGGGGCCAGCAGGGTCTCCTCCCCGTCCTTGGGATAGGCTACCTCTACCACAGAGTTCATCTCACCAGGCTGCAGAGGGCGGGACACCCGGGTGCCATCGGGCCAATGGACCTCCAGCACGGTGACTTCATCCTGTCCTGTCAGCCAATAAGCAAAGAGGTCGATGAGTCAACGATCCAACCGAAAAAAATATCAAATATGTCCCTTAGGAATAAACACTTAGCATGTTTATGTATTTAAATATATCATTATTATTGCATGATGTATGGATGTTGTTGTTGTTGTTTGCACACACAAAACACTTTGTAAACAGAAAGGTAATACACAAATTAAGATGTGTTGATATTATTATTATAATGAATATTATTTTCATAAAGACATCCATGTATCAATAAAAAAAAAACTGCAAAACACTTTGTAAACAGAAAGCTGCTACACAAATTAAGATGTGTTGATATATTAATATAATGAATATTATTTTCAGAAAGACATCCATGTATCAATAAAAAAACGCAGCAATTCCTAGGTATAATAAACAGTGATGGTGTGGTAGATTCTAAATGCTCTCCATGCAGGAAATGGCTGATGGAATCAGGAAGTTACCGAGTCCAAAGTGGGCGACCGGCTCCATCTCACACAGGTACCCTGAGCCTCCGTCTATAACGCGGGTGTGAGCGCCGCTCTGCCGGGTGAACGCTGTCACCTTGGCACCCCGCGCGAACGAACCAAACTGGGTACGGGGGATCACACGCAACCAGGCGTTGGACAAGCCCTGGAGAGGTCAAAGGGCAAAGGTCAGCAGGGATAAGCGGTCTGCGGGGTCTTCACTTTTCGTTCTTGTCATCACTGCCATGGTGATGACATAATACTTCATACATGTAGTAGTCTACACACACACACACACACACACACTGACCTGTGTGACTTTGAAAACAGAAATGGGTTGGGATGCGCTCTCCCCGTGAGCAAGCAGCAGATCCAGCAAGCCATCACCATCAAAGTCAGTCACGGTGCCCCCTGGTGGTCACATTATCAGACAAAGAGATCAGCCTTTATCTTCTAACACTACTCACTTCAAAGGAGGCAAATATTACCCCATTACCCTGTCTGTGGAATTGGAAATACTGCAGACAGTAGGCTACATAGAAGTGTTATGATATATATATCTATATCTATAGATATATATATAGATATAGATATATATATATAGATATATATATATATATGGTACGTTTTAATGCATGTTAGGGGTTCTAACCTGTGCCTCGTCCCATTGGCTCAGCAGCCTCTCCCACATTCAGTGCCTGGATTAGGGGATCAGCACCTGTTCTCCTGGATACCCGGTGGGTGTGTGGGTGTGTGTGTGTGTGTGTGTGTGTGTGTGTGCGGAGGGGGGGGACACAGCACGTCAGGTCACATCATATCACGCCAAGTCACGCCACGCCACATCACATCACATCACATCACACACACACAGACACACACACACAGACATGCAATGTTGTATGCATATGCAAAGAGCACATGTAGAGGTACCTGAAAAGCCTGTTTGGAGAATTGCCCCTGTAGGCGATATTGTTGAAGAACACCTCCAGCTCTCTGTCGTTGTCAAAGTCAGCAGCGATGACCGTGCGAATGGGAGAGGGAGACGCAAACTCCACTGTCGCTATGTTCTAAAGGGAAACACACGCCGCGTCCACGTCTCGTCAAATTCAAATGTCTCAAAAAGTTGCTTATCGTTTCGTATTGTTTGTATAGCTTCTTGTTCTTCTCTATGCATTTGTTCCGCTAGCTTTTCCCATTGCGTATGACCGTTAGCCCTCACCCTGAACTTCTGATCGGGGCCCTGCAGAAAGAGTCGGTGCTCTCCGTTCCAGTTGCCGTAGACTATGTCAGTCTTTCCATCTCCGTTAAAGTCGGCCAGAGCCAGACCTCGGCCATGTTGATTGCGGTCCTCCACTCCTGTAGAGGGCGCCGCAGAGCAAACAAAGAGATGCTTTTAGATTTGGTAGATGTATATATATTAAAAAAACACTATGCTTTAAATAGTGTGACACTGTGTGTTTGATTGTGTGTGTGTAACACTCTCGTTGTCATAGATACACACCTGTTTGTGTGTGGGTGTAACGTTCTCGTTGTCATAGATACACACCTGTTTGTGTGTGTGTGTAATGCTCTCTCTGTGTGTGTAACACTCTTGTCATCATAGATACACACCTGCTGCTTTGGCCACGTCGGTGAAGGTTCCATCTCCATTATTGCGGAACAGGAAGTTGGCTCCATTCTCGTTGTCACAGAACACGTCAGACTTTGCCTCGCTTAGGATTGGCCCCACCGTTACACCTCGCCCACCTGGTTTACAGAGAACAAGAGCACACTACATACACATGTAGAACCGTAACACACACTCACACACACACACACACACACACACACACCCTCTTTCTCTCTATATTGTTTGCTTTTCTTCTTCATATTTTCCCCCCTGGGTAGCGTTTCTTTCCCTGGTCCAATGCACTGACCTGTGTATTTGTTCACCCCAGCCGCAGCGGCCACATCAGACAGGGCAATGATGCCCTGGGCCACATCACTGGCAGCCTCGTCCATCTCTATCAGGGCATGGGGACCCACGCTGCCACTGGCATAGTTAGCCACATAGATAGCGTAGCGACCTGTTCCCTGAGGGCAGACATAGAGAAAGCATAGTTAGCCACGTAAACAGTTTAGAGGCCTGTTCCCTGAGGGCAGACATGGAGAAAGCATAGTTAGCCCCGTAAACAGTTTAGAGGCCTGTTCCCTGAAGGCATACATGGTGAAAGCATAGTTAGCCACGTAGACAGTTTAGAGGCCTGTTCCCTGAGGGCAGACATGGAGAAAGCATAGTTAGCCACGTACACAGCGTAGAGGCCTGTTCCCTTAGGGCAGCATGGAGAAAGGGAACAGCAATGAAGAAAGGTAGAATGAAAGAGAGGAGAAGAAGGGAACAATAGATAAGGGGTAAATTCAGAGAGAATGAATTAATAAATGAATTAAATAAAAGATAAATGGAGGGTAAAGAAAGACTTCATTTAACAGACAGGAAGATTAACAGAGAGCTTGCTGACCTTCCTGTCCACGCACGCCACAGAGCGTCCGGCCATGCGATTGGCCACGCCTCGGCGCACATTGATGTCATCACTCAACAAGTCCTCAAAGCGACCGTTGCGAAACTTGAAGAGTTTGTCAGAGTATGTTGCCCGACCTACCAACACAAAGAATAACACATGATCAATCTGAACTGAATTGTATGAATCTATGGAGTACATAAACGTGAATACACTGTTAAAATGTATATAGTATTATTTTTCTTTACAGATATACTCCACTAATATTCAACTATTTGGTATTGTGGTATTTAGCGACCATCTGGTCAGTACTTATTTGAGTGTAATAATAAACTTCATGTATATAGCCTGTGTATGAGTACCAATCTTTACGGAAAAATTATGCACAAACCTTCTCAACACCTCCCACATTTACAGTTAGTATCGTTGGTGTTGTCTTTAGTTAATTTATTACCAGAGTAAGCGTCGTTGGTGTTGTTTTTAGTTAATTTATTACCAGAGTACTCTTGTTTGGTGTTGTCTTTAGTTAATTAATTACCAGAGTTAGTATTGTAAGTGTTGTCTTTAGTTAGTTTATTACCAGAGTTAGTATCGTTGGTGTCTGTCTTTAGTTAATTAATTACCAGAGTACTCTGGTTTGGTGTTTTCTTTAGTTAATTAATTACCAGAGTTAGTATTGTAAGTGTTGTCTTTAGTTAATTTATAACCAGAGTTAGTATCGTTGGTGTTTGTCTTTAGTTAATTAATTACCCGAGTACTCTGGTTTGGTGTTTTCTTTAGTTATTTAATTACCAGAGTTAGTATCATTGGTGTTGTCTTTAGTTAATTTATTACCAGAGTAAGCGTTGTTGGTGTTGAGGAAATAGATTTCCTCTCTGCCGTCTCCGTCCACGTCACAGGCGGTGACTCCGATGGCGTTCCCTGCTCTGTCCCTCAGGGCGTAGAATGGAGAGCTGGGGTCGTTAACGGCGATGTTCACCAGCTTCTTCTGACTGCTGTCGTACTTCAGGATCAAATTTGGCCCGTCGTACCTGAGGAGGGACAAAGGATGAGAATAAAAAGATTTTCGGACTCTGAACAAATGACACAGGCATGTTATTATGTTATTACGACTATAAATTACATCAATTGGGTTGTTGTGTAGTCTTTCAGTATCATGTATCACTATTATCTCTCTCTTTCTCTCTCTCACCCTGCTACCACCACCTCCAGGTCTCCATCTCCATCCACGTCGGTTACGGCCATCCCATAATTGAGTTGGGTGGGATTGTGCAGGTTGTCAGGCGGCAGGACTGTTTCAGTCACTGCTTGGAACATTGATTCGGAGTTCTGGGCCAAGGATCCGCCACACACAGCAAGTAACAAGAGGAACATGCTGGAACCCCACATTCTCGCAACCTACGGAGGGAGAGCACTTGTGCTGTTTATCAATGAGGTGGAGTCTTCGAATAAAGTACGATGGTCTTATAGCATTGTTCTGATCAAGACTTTCAAACAACAACGTTGTTCTTAAACCAAGAAATTTTATCTTTAGGTTAAGGGGCAATGGCACTATAAATGCAAAAAAAAAACAAAGGATGCATGCAACGTACAAACTGCAAACAAATAGGAATAATACCACACAAAGGATTTGGAAGGGTGAATGTTAGTACTAAACTGAATGACACGATGCCTGATAAAAACATGTACAAAACAATCCATTGAATGCACAATCGGATAGACAAACTTACCCACAAAAATAAAAGATTTTATTGTTTAGAACAGCTAATCTGGAAAATGTCTATTACCGCCAAAACGATTGTAATTCCAGTCTAAGCAAATTCGAATTCATCAACGAACGACTCATTCAACGAAAGATGATAAAAAACCAAGCACTTACAAAACTTCATATTTACACAATAGCTTGTGTAACGTACTGTCCAATCATTGAGAATGTATCAGAATAATTTGGGGTCGACCAATGATAAACGCATGTTGTGAGATAGTGGGCGGGGACTCGCCATATGTGTCTTCAAGGTTTGCAAAATCTCTCAGACGAGTAGTTCCCATTGTAAAGTTAACATATTTAGCCCAAAAGTGTACTAAACAAGTTAACAAGTAAAGTTAACAAATGTAAATTAGAGAGTAAGGATTCAAATATACATTGCCATTTACTTGCAGAATAGCATGGAAATTAAACATAAAATATCCAAACACTCTGGGAAAGAAACTACATTTCCCATAACTCATGTGCATGTGTTTTCTAATCCTGACGCGTCACTCAATGCGACAACAATGCGACAAATATTATAAATTCTCTCCAACTGTAGTTTTGTGCTCTCTGAAAGGTAACGCCACTGATTTACTGCCTCAAAAATTTAGCTAATTTCCGAATTGGTTGCATATAATTCATAGCGAACATAATTGTGACTATACAGTCAAGCATAGGCTAGCGGAGTTTAGATGCTAGGGCTAATGATTTGCTGCATCAATCTGATTGCTCGTTTAGCCTGGCAGGTCAAACCCTTTGCATTTTTATAGTGGCGTTTATCCCTCTGATCGTAAACTTAATACATTGACACAAAACAGAGATTATATAATACATTTTTGTTTAGCATACAGTGCTATCATCAAAAACAGATGGAGAAGAAATATGTCCTAAAAAAAGTAGTAAAATCTCAAAAACCTCCGAGTTTAATTTAGTATATTTTGTTTGTTGGTTACATGCTGACATTGTCTTGCTAACTTATTCCTCACCTTCCACAGGAGAAGAATCTGACAATGGAGGTGAGTCCACCACAGGGAGAGGGTTCACAAACCAAACCCCAAGCTACATCTCCCACCAAGAAGCCAGAGAAGGCCCTCTATGTGCCAAAGAAAGAAAAAAACCAAATCCAGGAAGCCAAACCAAGACCTAGGCCTCGCTACACAGACAAGGCCCGGAAGAATGCAAAGAATAAGAAAGACAAAGCTGGTGGAGTTGGAAACAAAACGGTGTCCGAAGGAAGTGGAGACGGCGAGACGTTGAATGGTGAAGGAATGGATAAATCAGCATCACAGAATAACGAAGCGATCGGTTCAAATCAGACAGCTGGCGATGAAGGGGGCCCCGTCTCCAACCAGGGGGGGTCTGGGTCAGCTTCTGAGCCGGTGGAGGAAGAGGAGGAAGAGGATAGCTGGGACACCTTGTTCAACGATGACGGGGAGTGTTTGGACCCTCATGTTCTTGAAGAGGTGAGACTGTTGTTTTGAGGAGCAGTGGGAGTAAGAGGTGAAGCTGTTGTTTTGAGCAGCAGTGGGAGTAAGAGGTGAAGCTGTTGTTTTGAGGAGCAGTGGGAGTGGAGGTGAAGCTGTTGTTTTGAGGAGGAGTGGGAGTAAGAGGTGAAGCTGTTTTGAGGAGCAATGGCTATGTCAGCAGACACAAGCATTTGTTTTCTTCCTCAACATCGTTTTTTTCTTTCTCCCTGGCTCTAAACATTATTTTTCTATCACCATCCCTTTTTCGTTTGCTATTACTTTTCCCCTCCTCCATCTTGTCTTCATCTGTGGTTACCTGCTCTCAGATTGCCCAGAAGGTAGGAAAGAAGAAGCCCTCTGTCCAGGAGGCCAGGTTTGACTACTACAGCTGCAGGGACGAAGATGGAGAAGGAGACGTTGACCTCCGAGAGGACGAGCTGTCTAACATCGTAGAGATCTATGACTTCCCCACAGAGTTCAAGACCGAAGACCTCGTCAAGGCCTTCCAGTCCTACCAGTAAGTCCTGCCAGTCCTAACTGTAAACCCTACAAGTCTGACCAGTCAGTCCTACCAGTAAGTCCTTCCAGTCAGTCCTTCCAGTCAGTCCTACCAGTCAGTCCTTCCAGTAAGTCCTACCAGTAAATCCTACAAGAACTACCAGTAAGTCCTACCAGTAAGTCATACCAGTCCTACCAGTCAGTAATACCAGTAAGTCCTTCCAGTCAATCCTACCAGTAAGTCCTCCCAGTCCTACCAGTAAGTCCTACCAGTCAGTCCTTCCAGTAAGTCCTACCAGTAAATCCTACAATAACTACCAGTCAGTCCTACCAGTCAGTCCTTCCAGTAAGTCCTACCAGTCAGTCCTACCAGTCAGTCCTACCAGTAAGTCCTACCAGTCAGTATTACCAGTAAAGTCCTACCAATCAGTCCTACCAGTCAGCCCTACCAGTCAGCCCTACCAGTAAGTCCTACCAGTCAGTCCTACCAGTCAGTATTACCAGTAA
>JAVQIZ010075345.1:0-20659 GCA_036023535.2 Galaxias brevipinnis
GTGTGTGTGTGTGTGTGTGTGTGTGTGTGTGTGTGTGTGTGTGTGTGTGTGTGTGTGTGTGTGTGTGTGTGTGTGTGTGTGTGTGTGTGTGTGTGTGTGTTGAGGTTGGGGTGGGGCTGTGAGTCATGACTCTGTGTTCTGGAATGAAGGGAGTGTTGCCAGTTTGCGGAATAGTTTGGTTGAGAGGCTGGAGAGGGGGTTGTTGAGAGTAGGCAGAGTGCGTGGGCTGGTCACACACACACACACCTATGACATGAACAAAAATTCGAAACTTTGAGTTTTAAACGTTTATATGATTTAATGACATGGTTACTTAGCATTGAATAATTCACCTCAGTTGTTAACTCGACTCTTTTTTTTTTTTTTTGTCCTGGTTCTTGACAGTGGCCCCACCCTCAGAACGGATGTCTGGCTCTGACTCTGTGGGGGACCTTATCCCCCAAGACGTGGCCGAGGTCTTTGCCCAGGAGAGGAACTCCAAAAGCGGCCGCAGGAAGAAGCGCAGAGGGTCTCTGGGCCGAGCCTTCAACTGGCTGAAAGGCAAGAAGAGGAAGGGTGTGAGGACCACGGGAGAGAACCTTGGCCTTGGGCCAGGGCTGGCATTGGAGGGTCTTGAGGGCCAGGGGGTGGGCAGGCCAGCCGCCCCACCGGGTCATGGTAGGAGCCTGTAGGAAGCACAACTCATTGATCCACACAACATTGTTGTCGGTTTCCTGCCTACCTGCCTTACTGTGTCGAAAAGATATCTTCTATAATATGATAGAATAAAATGATATACCTGGTGAACTAAGTAAAATATTTTACACTACAACAATATATTTTCAAAACACCTATTATCACTTGGAGCATATTTTAGTGTGTGAGGTTTTTCTCACAGACTAGAAATACACCAACCGTAGGCCTATTGTATAGCTATGATTAAACTGCAGCCACTGAAGACATGACTTCACACTGTATGAGTCTAATGTTAGATTGTCACTGTACATTGTCAAATTGTGCAGCTTCCTGCACTCATTGTTGATTGCGATTTTTTGTAAGACTTGGGACCTTGGCTTAGGCTGTGTGGCCTGGTCTGGAACCAGCTAGTTTAACAACCCAGTCCTGGCCTCCAGGCAGACGGTTTATTCACTGGAGGACCTGTTTGAACACACCGTGACTCATCATGCCTTTTGACCTCCAAAACACATTGTTTGCTGTGTAGAAATCTGTTTGTCCTGTCCTGTGATGGGGGCCTCAGGCAGCACACACACACACACACACAGCTGCTGAAACTGCCCTGGCTGTGGGGTCATGGGGAAGGAAAGGTGCTTGAGTAGTTTCCATTGGCCTGTAACTACTCTTGACGCTCACACTCTCGAATCAGACTCGCGTGTTAGAACATGTACATAAGGTCTGTCCACAAATACTAAGTAAGTGAAACAATTTAATTAGCATGTTTCTTCTCATAACCAAAAGCTGTTTGAGTGTAGGTTGAAGGGAATCTTTGCCTTTAGGTTATAAATGTCATCATAACGCCAGTAGGAAGTACAGTGATTTATATCCAAGCTGGTAATATATTTTGCTGTTGAGCCATGAGCCATTAAGATCATGAGTATGCCATGAAAGGTTTTTGAGCTGTCAAGGGGTTCTGACAAATTGTCCAGAGATGGTAATGGGGATTATGGGTATCATAGGGGGCAGGTTCCACACATGTTGTAGTTACACTGGCAGAGCACACAGAAGTTCTGTGGAGTCCAGTTCTACAGAGCTCCAGCCTAATGTTAGTGGTTCAAACTGGTTTCCACTACAGGGCCAAGAGGGGCTATTAGGTCCCAGACAAGATTTTGCAGCCATTGTTTCACTCAAGGTAAATTGAATGTGAATTCCACACATGATGATTCATAGACAAGTATTGCTATCAAAATTGCTGTAGCGTCTCTATGGCTAACACCTCTGGCATATCTATGGCTAACTCTTAATACAGGAGCATCTATGGGTAATGCAGGTAGCATATTATCTGAAGCCTATGCCAGGCGGAGCTGTATGGTTAACGCCAACAGCACCCTTGGCAACACTTCGCCGATACATTGTTTCACAATTGCGTGTGTGTGTTTGTGTCCACGTGGGTGTGTCCCAGGGAAGACTAAAGCCTAGGATAGTGTCACAATGAGATTAGAAGGCGAACAGGTTTCACTCTGATACTGTTTCACTCTCCTTCTCGATGGCGGGAAGTGAAGCTGTCGGAACACAACACATTGTTCTCTACTTACCCACAGTGCCTCGGGAGCACCACAAGACTTCCTATATGCCTGGTCCACTCTCCCAGTTCAGACCTGTAGGAGGGGTGTGGCACTGTTCTTGTTTAGCTTAACAGAAAAATGATAGCCTTTCACTACACTTAATGAGAAACACAGGATGGTTGTGTTAACATTGTTTGCAAGGAAAAAACAAACAAAAAAAATTGACAAATTACATTGTTTGATGAAACCTGTCAATTGTTTGTGATCTAAATCTTAAATGGTAAAAGTTTGGTCATTTGTCAATTCTGATATAAAGGTTGAGCTCTGAGCAGTAACAAACCCCCTAAGTTTGCCATTAGTATAAAATCATAACCGTTGAGTGATGTTACTTGTAGCAATACTTGTCCCCTGGGCAATGCAGTACAAACTGACAGCAAAAAATGTTCTAACAGAATGGGCAGGCAGCAGCACAGGTTTAGACAGACTAAGGGTAAAACTGTTCCTCGCAGACTGCACCATGGGCATATACTGTTTCTGACAGACTGTGCAGCAGGGTCCTTGCAGAATAAACTGACAGCAATAGACACAAGACATTTTTTTTCATCAAATTAGATTTTAAGAGCGCAATCTTAGTCTGAAGACGCCCCATTCCAATCTTTACCTTTTAGAGGTAAGCCAGGGAGAAGAACATGAAGTGACAATGTCCTGGATCCCCACACCTCCAGTCTTACTGCTGTTATCTCGTTTCAGATTTCAAAACTGGTGCCCATTGCGTTTCCTTTCCAAGCCTGCCAGCCCTTATTAGAAATGAAATGATTGATCTATGTTTTGTCAGGAGATACCGATATGTTTTCGAAACCATTATCGTCTGCTGTCGTGACATGAAAAGGACCTGAAACGGTCAAAGTTAGTCGATAAAACAGGTAGATAAATGTGTCCGTAACACTAGAACCGTTTACTGAGGACCTGGCTTCCTTTTACAACAGCTACACTGGTATTTAATAGAAAGAGAAATATATTCAGCAATGTAAACAAAAACATATGTGTTATTATTCATATAAAGAACAACTTTTTAAATAAACACTGCTCCTATTGTACCTGTCAACAATCACCGGAACATCAGCTAAAACGACAACTTTTCAAATAAAATGTGCTGTTTTCTTAAGTCTGAAGCTTACGTGAAGTCCACGTCATAGACCTCAGGGTGCTTTTTACGATGTTAAAAGAGAAAGCATAAAAGAGAAAGCATAAAAGAGAAAGCATGATGAAACCATTGTCTAAGAAGTCATACAAACATTCTATCTCCAGTTTATCAGGCAGGGCCCTGGAACACCTTATGTTTGACCAAGTAGGAATAGCAAGGAAGCCAGTATTTGACCTTGGAGGCATAGCCGACCTTTAGTATTTATTACCAACATATTATTTTTGTTACTTGCACTAGCTGCGGTCTACAGCTTTTCAGGTTGGAATGTTAACAATGACTGTGATGGTAAAGAGCAGACTCATCTTTAATTTGCCATTGAAATCCATTCAAATGTTGTGGCAAGACAGAATTAACTTATCCTCTTGGCAACACTGAGAGACTGCTGCTAAATAACTAAAGGAAGTTTGGTTACAACCCAATATTGAGTATCTTGTCCAAATGTATGTTACTTAAATTTGAATACTATGATTAGTTCTAGTTATTGCATTATGAATAAAGGGTAGATAGTAGCATGAAGTGCGGTGTTGTGAGGCCTGCAATATAACCAAGGCCTTGGTATTACTCAACAAGCCCCGGCAGGTCAGAATGCTTCACATTCTCCGTTCCCTCCTTAATGGGATTGGAACCTTCGGTTCTGGCTGTCTAGCTTTATGGGTAATGTGTGTGATCTCTACTGAGCTGACTGATAATGAGTAGGTCAAGGAACTTCACCACAAATTGGTATAATGACCGTTAGGCTTGAACTTTGACAGGCTACTTATTGTGCTAAGTGACGAGTAATGTGATGTGTGTGTTATCTGCTTGGGGTAAGTGAGGTAAACCAGTTCGTCATACACCTGGAGGTAACATTACGTCTATCTTGTCAGCCGGCAGATTGTTATCTTGCTGTTTGTCTCAGAGTTTCCTCTGTTCTTCCTGTTCTGTTGAACCTTTACTTTGTAGTTGCTCATAGTTGGGATGTGTGACAAAAAATGGCTCATAGAAACACTGATAAATAGGCAGTCAGGCTCTTTGACTGAAATACAGGCAGGCAGACACAAAGACTAAACATCAAAAGAGAGACTGGCACAGCAAAACAAGGGACGGGTTAGGACAGGTCGGCATGGTGCCGTTGTCAAATGTTTTCCAACTCTCTGAACGTACAGTGGAAGACGATATACGGTCTGTCTGACGCTCTTAATGAACAGAGAGGCATAGTTTAAAGGTTCTCTATTGCTTCAAGAGACATTGCCATTTAAGGGGATCCCCCATGTTGAGGTATACAAATCTGTGTCGGTTATTTATTGTAGTGTTGTGTTTTTTGTGTGCTTGTTTTTGTAATCGCTTGTTTTATTCTGTGCTGCTGCCTATCTTGGCCAGGACACCCTTGGAAAATAGATTTTTAATCTTAATGAAATCTTTCCTGGCTAAATAAAGGTTAAATACATTTTTTTAAAGTTTCTACTAGGGGTGTTGTTGTTTGGCCATTTTACAGATGTTTGTTTACGTGTTTGTTTGACCCATGGTTATTTACATGTCAGGAAGGAGTTTAATCAGCATCTGAATTGTAATTATAACCTTTTAATCACATTTGTCGTGTTGTTTTTCTCAGTGAGTTCAGAGGCAGTTTATCTCCCATCAGCACACTACCCTAGCCTTGACCAATCACCACTCTCACTTTAAGATTCCTGACCAATCACCACTCTCCCTTTAAGATTCCTGACCAATCACCACTCTCCCTTTCCAAACCCCGAATGCTTACTGTAAGCCTAGTGACAGATCAGATGGTGTTTTTAATGTCTCTTTATAAACGTCATTAGCAAAAGCTTACATGGGCTTTATTAAAATGATCAGAATGGCAATGGGCTTAGTTTAACAGTGATTGTATTGCATTTGATGACAGCTGTACTGCACCGTGATGTGACCTAACTCAAGCGGCCGGATGTCAGATTTCAGACATCATGTCTGCGTCGTGTTTGCTCAAGGCAACAGGAAGTAAAGTAACTTCTTAAGCAATGAGTCGAATGCCCTCTAGTATATTGTACTGTGGCATGGGGCTGTATCAGGGCTGTCCCACCAACCATGGGCTGGCTTTGCTGCTCCCTCTGGTGGATAAGAAGGACAACCGAAACCTTTTTTTTTTGCAAGTCTGGTTTATTAGGAAGTAAAAAAAGTCTGAAGAAGTGATGCTGTTTCTTCTACAATTCCTAGATGTTCTATTTGGAATGTGGCTGAGTGGTGTGCCATTACTATTGAATGATGATGCTAAGGCTAGGAGATTAACAGGGAGGGTATATACATTCTATGTCAATAACAACACAATACGGCTTTCATCTGTTGTTGTGTCATAACCTCTTCCTGACCAATCCTGAGGCTGTATGCTCTCAAATGGGGAGCAACAGAGGGGGGTCTTCAGTATGTTTTGTGTGTGTGTGTGGATATTTTCACATGTGTGATTGTGTGTGTCAGGGGGGTCGCAGGAATTAGGCAGCTAGGATTAGCGTGTGAGCTTTCGGGGGTCTAGAAGTGGCACCAGTCGGCACGGACTGGTCATATTCAAATCCCATCAGCCACAACCAGCTGCATTTTAATCAGCCAAGCGGTTTATTGTATCTGGGACTTGTCTGCAATGTGGATTTGCACCTTTCTGTTCCATTTCTGTTCCATTCCCTCCTTTTTCCTTTTATTTACTTCCTTATATTACTTTTTGCGTGAAGACGTGCGAGGGGACGACTGGGTATATTCATTATAGCAACAATCTTGTGCAGGGCTGGCAAGAGATAGACGTTGCCATGGTGGGACTTCTGAGTAGTCATATTTGTCTGCCAATCGCCTTTAACAGAAAGGGTGAGTAAACTATCTGAAGGTTTATAAAAGACTTGGTTCATTAGTTCAACAACAAGCATACTGTGAATTCCTTGGCTTCTTTTTTTTTTTTTTTTGCTCTATCAGAAAGGCCTGGCTGACTGGGTAAACCTGTTAGAGAGAGAGCTGAAAACTGTAAACAAAGACTTGCTGTCACCAACTGGAGTTTCACCATTTATGATCATTTAATAACTTTTTTCACCGGATGTAAGGACAGACAGGTGGGAGCATTACCATGGTAGCAGGCATATAAACAGTTGGTGATAGTGAAGTGGCCTTGATGTCAAGTTGTGTTGACCAAAGAGTGTCACGGGCATCTGAATAGCTTTGAATGTATTTAATATATAATTAGTACGATGATATATACATATATTAGAGAAAACATGTAGTGTTCGTTATGGTCGCTAATACTTAATGTAATCATAGATTTTAGTCTACCCGGGTAATTTTAGTCTACTCGGGTATTCATCTTTGAGGAATACTCGGGTATTCATCTTTGGGGAATATTATATAATAAGATTATGTAATGTCACTGTGACTGCTCTATAATTAAGGGTGTGTTCTGACAGGAGATGGGTTTGATGTGTTAATGCCATCTCTTTATGCTGTTACAGAAATAGATGTTAATTATACCAGGGCTCTCGGGGAGCACATGGCAGCCAGGGCTAAATTCTGCGTGGCCCCCTCTGACTGACTGGCTAACTGGCAGAGATCTGGTCAACAGGGGACAGACTGACGTTACCTAATCCAAGAGTTTTAACAGATTCTTAGCCTAATGAACCATTTAGCCTTGGTGGTCTTAGGCACTACACGATTTGGGGTCATATAATGAATATAGGAATAGGCATTATTAATTTCTCTAATAAATAGCAGTATTTTTATTTATTTAATGCATATAAGTGGAAGTTAGTATGCAAAATCTTTTTTTTGTGTCTCGCACTGTAAAACAGTTTAGATTTTCTCCCATGTTATGCAAAGCTCTACGCAATGTGGCACCCACAATGTTGTTGACATTTTTAGAAGATATCATTGGTTAAAAATCGGCTTTTATAGCAGAATAATTTGTTATATTTACTGTCAACCACCATATTGTTTTAAGTCTCATCACTTCAATATCCAGTTCCAGAGCAAATATTACACCAGTAAAGCTCGTTATATTATGTTGTTGATGGTTTTGTGATGTGATAATCCACAACAGAATGGAATCAATTTAATTCTACATAAATAGGAAATTAATCTATATTTGCTTGTTGAAATGATATCCATTAAACTTCAACTAAGTCCCTCAAATGTGTCACAAAACAGAAATAAGTACAAGCTTGTGCTCTAAATGGATGACAGACTTCCCTCTTGAACATCATTTTTAATCCATACTGATAGAATAATCCTCCTTTCTCCCTCTAGCCACCCCCAAGGAGGAACAGGAGTCCAGGACTGTTGGTGCCCCTCTGTTCCAGGAGAATGTGTTTGTGGAAGGGAGCAGGCCAAAGTACCTGGAGGACCTCCATTCTGAGGCCCTGGAGGGGCTGATGCTACTGCAGCAAGAAGGTACCCAGTCTGACTCCTCACGACCCCCATTCCTATTTTAAGACCTTCGTATTTCTTACTAGTTCCTCACAGATCACACGATTATCCATCTCCGTCTTCAATATTCTGTTGTTTTTTTTTAAACAGGGACTGAAATTTGGTACTGTCTATTGTTTATTTGTTTTAAATGAAGGTCTCTCTTTGTTTATCGTTTTACTTTTAGACAACAATAATGGGGTAAACTACCAAGATGAGGGCCGGAGCATTGTAAGTAACAGCCGTTTGCCATAACACAATTTACGCTGCATGTTAGCACTTAATCCACACCACTGACCTACATTGTATGCCTGGGTGTGTTCTTTTTTTTTTTTTTTTTGTAATTCTTGTACAACGTTGTCACTTTCAGTATTGTCTGATGCGATTCTCTTTGTTTCCTTGATTTGGTCCAGTCGAGGACAGCAAACGGGCCAGGCGAGGACAGGAGAGGATGGGAATCAGACAGCACCATCCAAGACAGTGTGTCCATTGTCTCCAATGTCTCCACTGTCTCAACCATCTCTACTGTCTCTGCAGTCTCCTCACGCTTGTCACGGGCTGGGCTCACCCGACAAAGTAAAACCACCTACACCACATTCCTGTTTGTTTAAGGTGTTAACGCTTCGTTATGCTTGCTTAAAGGATTTTTTTTATTTTTTTTTATTTATTTATTTTTTTTATCATGTGATGTATTTTTTTGTAGGGTTGTGTTTCATTCAAACTGTTAGAAGTTGAAAAGCTGCTTTGAAAGCACTAGCGCCAGCAAGAGTTGCTGCTATGCAACTATAGCATAGCTATACTTCTGAAAACGTGAAACGTTTGAAGGCACTTTTTAAAGTAAACCAGTACTAATCCCTGTTTTTTGACATTTGTAGCGCTTAGTTTTGCCTTAAATGTGAGCAAACGTGCCGCGCTCTAGACATGTAGGTTACTAATGGACACTCTCTAACCCAGCATTATTTACCTTCTTTTCATAGGCTCCACTTTCAGGCCCCTAAACTCTGGCAGTAAGCCAGAGAAGGCCAAGACTAAGAGGAGGCACAGGAGGACTGTGGTGGGCATCCCTCTGCAAGTTCATAGAGAACTGGGTATTTGCTTCATTTTAAAGCTCTGGGTTATTCACAAGATAAGTGTTTGTAAAACTCAAGGGTTTTTCAAACCATAGGTGTTTTGTATCTAAGCACTTTCTTCTGGAGAGGGGGGGGAAGGAGGAGGGGGGGGGGGGTTCTTTGGAGTAGTTCACATGATTATGCAAGTTTAAGTTCAAGATCAAGGTTTTTCGTTTTATATCAGATAAGTGACTCCAGAAAGCTGTACTAAAATCTTGCACCAAAGATTTTGTGAATTTGGATAGGCTGTTAGAATGTTCATGTTACGATTTACGCTCATTTATTTAAAAGAGCAGCAGTCCAGATTAAGATACCTTAAAATATTTACAATTTAGTAACAATTCAAATTCAAAGATTGAAAGATATAATAAACTGTTTTCCCTCCAACCGTAACCGTGTGTATCACCGTTTCCTCCCCAGGACTGGACAGAGCTGCCTGGGCAGCACGTCAGGAGAGGGAGGCCAGGGCAGCCAACGACCCAACCATTGAGGAGCCTGCTATAGTAACAGGGAAGCCCCCAAGAAACGGCCTGCAGCCGCTCAGCGAGGAGCAGCTCCAGCAGAATCCGGGCCACAAGGACGACCTAGCCCTTCTGCAGCGTCTCGGCCCCCAGCTGTTGGACCAGCAGAGGCCCCACTCGCTGGCAGTCCCCTGGCTCACCACAGCCAACAGCTTGCAGGCGCCGCCCAGCCCCGTCATGTCCATGTCGCCCCAGGCCACATACCTGTCCAAGATCATCCCCAACGCCGTGCTGCCGCCCGCGGTGGAAGTGGTGGAGATCAGCCGCGGACGGAGCAGCCACAGTCTTCGCACCGTCAGCAAGAGCAGCCTGCTGATGTCCAGTCCCAACCCATCTCGCGCCTCCTCTCGCGCCTCCTCTCGTGCCTCCTCCAAGGCCTCCACCATCTCTTCAGCCTCTCGCTACAACCCCCCTCACTTCTCTGACAGCTCCGGGTGGAGCCGCTCAGAGTCCTCTGAGACGCTGGTGTCAGACTCCTCCACCGTGTCCAGCACCAGCACCCTCCAGCAGGGCACCGCTCGGCGGCCCCAGAAAGAAGGCTCCTCTAATGGGCAGGTGAAACCCAGAGAGAAGCACGCCGGGCCCGAGGGGCCCTTACCCCGCAGCCTGTCAATCATGAAGTCCAAGAGAGCTCCGCCCCCTCCAAGCCGTTCGTACTCCCTGCACAAGGAGAAGATGAAACGGCGCTCCAGGGATCTGGACCTCAGGGGCCCGTTTGTTCCACATGTCAGCCCAGCTCCGAGTGCTAGCTGTGGGGATAATGTGGCTGGGGAGACAGCCTCTGGGACGAAAGACAGCCCCGACTGCGGTACCACCAAGACGACAGACAGCCCTGGCTACCATGCAGACACCAGCTCCCTGGAGGATTCAAACGGCTCTATGTCAGCAAGCCCCCTGCGGCCTCAGCGACACCAGGACCAGGTCGACCCAGCGTCACCCTATATCAGCACCCAGGACCAGCCTCTGGAGAATGGGCTGAAGCACACAGTTTCTCCCTCATCGGGATATTCAAGTCAGGGCCCCACCCCAATCCCTTCTACCAAGCAGAGTCAGAAATACTCCCCTGCACGCACCATAGGCTTACTAGCCAAGCTGCAGGGCTTGTTTGCTGGAGGCTCCCCCCTTGCTGTCCCAGAGCCAGGGAAAGAGGCCCCTGATGGAGCCCAGATCCAGCCAGCCCCTACCAGTGCCTCAATAATGTCCTTCCAAGAGCCCTTCAACATCCCTGCCCATCCAAAAGTTGTGGCCCCACCTCCCCCTCCCCCGGAGGTTTGGTCTCAGAGCAAACGTAGCATCGAGCTTTTGCTCGGTCCGCCAGCCCCAAACTGCATTTATTCTGCTGTCAGGAAGAACCCCAAGGATAGAAGGCAGCAGAGGCAGAACCCTCCTGGTCCAACAGAGGGCGCTGTAGAGCAAGCTGGCCAGACTCCAGTCATTAAGCTGAGCAATGGAAAGGGTCATGCGTTTGAGAAAGCAAATGGTCAAGAAAAGTTGAATGTGCAGGAAAGTGAGAGGTTGAGACAAGAATTGTCTGAATGTGTTGTGGGAAAAGTAAAAGACCAAGGTCAGAAAGAGACACTGAATGCAAGTGGAAAAGTGGAACTAGAAAGTGCAAAAGAGATAGTACAAGGGTCAGTGAATGTGACATCGGTCAATATTCCAAAAAATCATACAGGGAGGTCATTGGCACGGCAACAAGAGGAACCAAGAGGAGATAAACAGGATATAAAGAATTTACAACCAAACACTGACACGTTATCTGTGGCTTTCTCTAGCCTGATGCACGTCTCTCAATCTCCCTCCCCACCACCAGCACACAATCCTCCGAACCCCCCTGTCAAACAGACCCCAACCTTAGTTCCAGAGTCCCCCATGTCCCCAGGGATGGAGTCCTCCTGGCCCCCACCCCCGCTGCTATCAGATCAGCCCACCGTGCGTCCCCTCAGTGGCCTTTATGAGATAGACTGCCCCCCTCCACCCCCACCATGCCTCCCTACTCCTGATACTAGGGGGCCTCCTGCACCCCTAGTTACACCTCCTGCTCTCTTGCTTGCCTCCTCGTTGCCTCCTGGAATCCCCCCTCCCCCTACACATGCTGCCCCAACACCCCCCACGCAAACTGCCCCTCCACCCCCTACCCACCCTGCACCCGCCCCTCCAACTGAACGCGAGGCCGTTTCATCATATAAGAACACTCTCTCTGCCCCTCAAACTCTGCCCTCTTCTCCTTTATCTACCCCAGCCCCTCCCCAAACTACCCCAGCTCCTCCCCAAACTACCCCACCTCCTCCCCAAACTATCCCAACTCCTCCTCAAACGGTGTCTTCTCCTCCTCAAACTACCCCAACTCCTCCGCAAACTGTGTCTTCTCCTCCTCAAACTACTCCAACTCCTCCTCAAACTATCCCTGCGCCTCCTCAAACCATCCCTCCACCTCCTCAGTCTATCCCTGCGCCGCCTCCTCCTATCCCTGCGCCTCCTCATCCTATCCCTGCACCTCCTCAAAATATCTCTGCTCCTCCTCAAACTGTGCCTACTACTACACAAACCTTTCCTGGTCCTCCTCAAACTATTCCTCCTCCTTTTCCTATTAAAACTATACTTACTGCTCCTCCAACTGTTCATGCTCCTGCTGAAGCAAACACTGCCCCTCCTAAAGACGAGGCCTCTTCCCCTGTTGTCACCCCCTCTCTACTTCAGATGGTCAAACTTAGGTCTGTTCGTAGTAATTCTACCCGTGGGAAGGTTGAGAAAGATGTCCCTTCGAAGACCACACAGCCCAGCCAGACTTTAGCTATGCAGCCTAGCAAAGAGCCTCCACCCCCAACTGCACAGCCTAACCAGGAGGCTCCACCCCCATCTACACAGCTTAGCCAAGAGGCTCCACCCCCAACTACACAGCCTAGCAAAGAGGCTCCACCTGCACCTACACAACCAAAACAAGAGGCTCCTCCCCAATCTACACAGCCTAGCCAAGAGGCTCCTCCCCCATCTACACAGCCTAGCCAAGAGGCTCCACCCCTAACTACACAGCCTAGCCAGGAGGCTCCTCCCCCATCTACACAGCCTAGCCAAGAGGCTCCACTTGCACCTACACAACCAAAACAAGAGGCCCCACCCTCATCTACACTGCCTAGCCAAGAAGCTCCTCCCCCAGCTACACAGCCTAGCCAAGAGGCTCCACCCCCAGCTACACTGCATAGCCAAGAGGCTCCTCCCCCATCAGCACAGCCTAGCCAAGAGGCTCCCCCATCAACACAGCCTAGCCAGGAGGCTGCACCTACACAACCCAAACAAGAGGCTCCTCCCCCATCTACACAGCCTAGCCAAGAGGCTCCACCCTCATCTACACAGCCTAGCCAAGAGGCTCCCCAAAAGCCCATCAGACGGTCAATGATCCTTGTGTCTCCCACCTCCCCATCTCCCCCACCCACAGTTCTCTCTCAACCAGCCACAGTTGTTCCTCAGTCTGGTACAGCTCTCCCCCCTACCGCTCTCCCTGCCTCCCACACAGTGCCCCCTGTCTCTCCCAACAGCAGGAAGGCTCCCCCTGCGGCGGCCGCACCCTCCATGCGGCTCCAAGAGGCAATCCGTCTGAGAACAGCTGCCAGAGCCTCCAAAGATGGCACCTCGTCCCGGCTCAGCCTGCAACCTCCAACTTCACCAACAGGGGGAGACAAGCTTAGATCTCCCTCCTCCACAGCCAGTTTCATCTTCTCCAAAAGCAGCAAGAAAGTGGTTATTGAGACCTGCACAACTCCCACAGCCCAGGCCAACTTCAACAATAACCTGTTGTCTGAGCTCTCCGGTGTTCCCAATTCTACCAAGTCATCCCTTTCCTCCCAAAAGATCCTGCTGATCAAGGTGCCCCCTCCTGTGTCAAAGAAACCCAAATCCATGGCCAAAGAGACAGACAACACTGTCGAGACTGTTCATGTGCAAACTGCGGGCCAGGAAGCACAGCCAGAGGTTCCGGAAGGTGAGAAATGAGAGCTAGCCTCAGCATGATGGGGGGTTGCAGCTAATGTTGGCTAGCGTTATTCTGTATTCTTGCAAAAAGTAATAAATGGTTAAACATAAATAGCACAAATGTGTTGAGATCTGGTTTGCACTTTGTGAAGTGTATAGGACACAGTCAATAACGGCACTCTGAACTGGTTTAATATTGCAAGAAGAATAACAAGATTTAGTTACAAGTCTTCCTGAAGTTTTCCTTTGTGTCTGTAATAGTCTTAGATCTTTGATTATCTGGTGTGACAGTGTGTTCCTCTCTCTTAGTGAGTGCAGAAAAACATAATGGCACAGCCACAGTGAGATGACCGTGAGATGACAGCGAGAGGAGAAGACATTGAACTGATCTAAAATCTAATGAAATAAGAAGCACCTGCTTAAAAACCTGCTGCTCCTTCTTCCGACTTTGATTTATTATGGTGTGGGTCTTTAATGTCTCTTATACTATGTTGGGAAGTAAAAAACAAATACAACTTACAAGAAGAGTTTTTTTTTGCTTTAATCTTAAGAGTGCATGCTGAGTATGAGACTGGAGAATACTGTTAACTTGTGTCTTGTATTGTGTTAATAGTTATCTGAACAGATTAACATGAATACACTGGTCTCTACCAAAAGGAGTCTTGATAATCTCACCAATATTTCAATATTAATATTATATGGAAAATACATTTATTTTAGTGTTAACAATAATAATTTTGGTGGTCGCTCATCATCTTGTAACTATCCTCTCACGCCAAAATCTAGAATCTTCGATAATTGTTTTAATAATATGTCTATTGATTGATTTAAGGAAACTGTTGATGCATCCTGTACTACATTGCGATGAACCTCACCCAGTCTATCATTAACTGAACTGTAATTAACTGGGTTTTTCCTGCACATGTTTGCTTTTTGTTACTGAAAAAAATATGAATGTTTAGTGAATGGAGCTGTCAAACGTACGTTATTTCTGTGACTGACTGGTTAAAGAAAGGGGTGCTCCCATGTACGCTATAGGCCTTGGAAGTACCACATAATAATCAGTGATTTCAACAATTGTAAAGAACAAGTAATATAATCAATAATTAAATCTATGTATAGTTTCACTTTTTTCAATGGAACAGAATAAATTGTCTGAGCGACTCTGCGCCTCTTCTGTTTAATTTCTTTGTCTGAATTATTTTAAGCAGATCTATATTCCTATTTTTTTTGGCCTAGCTTTAGTTGAAGATTTATATTGCTCCGTATACTAACCGCAAGCAATCACAGAACTCCGGCATTGGTATCCCAATATTGTTGAAACCATAACAACATACTTGACGTAATGGAAGAAAAGCAACGTGTCATAGCAAAAAAATATTTTTGCGTGTACGTCATGACGCAGTACCGGTCGGTTAGGGTTGCCAGATCGGATTGACCAGGCATTACCAGGCTAACTACAATAAAAACCGTCAAATCCGCAAACAAGCAGCCCAAAACCAAAACGTATTTTTCCAGAAAACCGAGTACCGGGCAAAATTGGGCCTGGCAGGAATAATTTAGTGCGCATATAGTTGCTGAACTAACAACATTGATCAATTATATCAACGCAGCTTGACTGATGTGCTTGTACGCTTAACTCTGGCAACAGAAAACAACGACAACAAGACAATGAATGAACTGGGCGGGCAGCGTCATCTTTCATGGCACGTCAGTCCACACCTCTAAAACTTGGCTTTAAAGTCTCTGCTCGGGTTCATAAGGCCCTACGAAGTCTGACTGAAAACCTCCAGCTGAGACAACCTCTATATTACTAGTGTTATTCTGTGAAATAAGCCTACTTATTTTTTATTTTTTTTGGAAGAAAAACACTGTTATGAACATTGTCATTTCACATTTCTTGATTTCTTTGCTGATCTTAAAAGGATCTATTTCATGTAAGTACTATGATATTGGTGATCTTACATTTTTTAGGATCGTCATTCTGTTTAATAGTATATTTATATTGTATAGCCTACAAATATGTAAGAGAGACCGGGGGTTGGTTGGCTCACTTCTTACTCTGGCATGAATTGCTCATCATCAACACATCTGACAGTAATAGTAATTCCTACATTTTAGGGAAGCTTGGGTCTTGGGTTGAAGTCGGTATCCCTTTCATTCTTATAACTTATTTTAACAGCAAGTTATTAACCATCATAGACACCATTGTATATTTTGAAAACCAACCCCAGGTCACAATATATGGGGTTGGTTGTTGCCCCTATAGTTATTAATGGGGTTTCAGTAAAGAAAATGTATGACTTTAAAAAACAAATTTAACTTTATAGTTTTTAAGCTATAGAGACACAAAATACATTTTCAAATGAATAGAATCATCATCTCTATAATACTTATCAAGGTCCTTTGTATTTGTCCATCTGTTTGAACCATGAATGTGAATAATCCTCTGTAATGAGACGTAAAATGACGGAAAATTTACAGTACTGAAATAATTCTAGTGTTTATTAAAGCCATTGTTACATAACAATTCATTATAATGTCAAAAAGCCTAGGTTAAAAGTTTGTAAATATGCCTATACAACGTTGAATTTGCGTACTGACATCAATATAAAACGTGATTATTTGATGGATATCTATCTGAAATCTGAGACCTATATCTTAGTTTTTTTAAATGGTCCTGTCTGTCTTCTGTCCTCAGTTGGATTTGAAGTCACTGTTCCCAGTGTGACCCAGCTTGCCGTCTATGGGGAGCCCATCGTCCTGGGCTGTGCGTTCTCAGTGGACTCAAGCTGGGACCTAGACAACACGGTGATAACATGGCAGAGGGGCCTAGAGGTGATCCACAGTTTTTACCACAGCACTGACCAGCTGGACCGCCAGAGCTTACGCTATGTCAACAGAACCAGCTTGTACCATTCAGAGATAGGCAGGGGGAATGCGTCTCTTTTGCTGAAACATGCCAATCTGGAGGATAGGGGGGAGTATGCTTGCTCTGTGAGCACACTCATCGGCAGCCAAAAGAAAAGCTTCTCCATGGAAGTGGCAGGTAAATCAGTCTATTGAATATGTGTTCATTTTGGGTTTAATAACTAATAACCAACACTGATGATAGTTAAACTTACACACATATACATATACACACACACATATATATAGCTATATGTATATATATATATACATATATATAGCTTAAACTTTTGAGAACGTGGTATCATAAAGATGTTGAAGATTTTTTTTGTTTTGTTCTGCTAGCCTATTACCGAGAGCCCCACACCAGTATCCAGTACTCTGCCAGCGGGCTGGAGTTATTGCTAAGCTCTAGAGGGGGATACCCCAGCGCTGTAGTGACCTGGCTAGCTGACCACGGCCAGGACTTCACCAACCATTCTGTTAACGAACTGAGCCAGGCTGACCAGGGACTGTATACCCTCACCAGCTCTGTGACACTACAGGACCCCACCAGGACCAAACTCACCTTCATCCTGAGAAACTCAGTTCTGCATCAGGAGATTAGAAGGGAATTCACCCTGCAGTCAGGTACTTAACTACACCACTGTTATACTGCTGGATTTGAAAACAGTCAGACTTATTTGACGTGGTGTTGAGACATGTCGAATAAGCACCTGTCACCTGCTTATTCTTGTGTTCTGGTATCACCCACAGCGGGAAGTGTTCCTGAGTCAGCCTTAGTCACCCATGAACGACAGAGGTGGATAATTGGAGTTACCATCTTATTGCTAGTGATTGCGATAGGTGGACTAGCACTCAGCTGCCTACTGGGAAGAAGGCGTGATAAAGGATACCACCATAAAAATAGATCGACACCTTTGAACTATTTCAAACCGGTTGCTCAGAACAACAGCATTTCCAATGGAAAAACACTTCAGGACTGTGACAGTTTATATAAATCTGGTTGATTTTGGGAAACAAGTTTCAACAGAAAGTTTTGTTATTTATTTGGTATCTATATGTTTTTTTATTGTGTAAATATGTAAGATTATGTATCCTGCCTCGACTGAATAAATATTTTTTCATTTTAATTGTTGATTGTATAGTGCAGTGTAATGTTACAGGCCCAAACATTTAGTTCATGTTGTGTTTTAAAGCTGAAAAGACAAGTCAATATGTTAATGAATGGTGACCTTTGTTATCTCAGGGTGTGGGATTATCAACTGGCACCTATAAAACAATATACAGTATTTTGAATTCTTGGATGAGTAAATTCTTTGTGATTTGGTCAAAGGTCAAAACCCTTCTGATTATATATACAGTAGGTTTTCTCCGAATTGATGTATAGTTTAGAATAAAGACAGACCATATCGTAGGGGTGTTATGGTTTTATTTGAGGAAAGTACGTACCCTATAAATATACAGGAAATTACTTGTATTTTAACTTTTTAAGGGCATGTGAGGTGTTATGCTACCTCCAGGTGGAAGTCCATATCTCCTCTCCACCTTCATCACTTGTCTCCACCAGCCCACTTTTCTCGTCATTCATCTGCTCCCTCTCAGCACTTAGAAAAACCTTAAATTCACCTTTTCCTATAGACTCTTCATCTTTATCCTCCTCCGCTGTCCCCCGGGGTTTGCTCCTCAGCCCCCTCATACCTCGTCCCTGTTAACTGCCAGACAGGGCCTCTTTCAGATTTAGAAATTTCCACCATCCCTGAATGCCAGTGTAACTCTTCCTCGTCGTCATCTTCCTCGTTTTCAATGTCTTCTTCCTCGTTGGCCTCCTGTAGCTGGACAAAAACTGTCAAACCGGAGCCTTCCTCCTCCGAAACTAGTCTCTCTCTTCCAGACTCTTTCCCCTCCCAATCTAGAGAACCTTTCACCAACAAATTCTCTTTCACTGTCCACTCTGAGGCTCTGGAGTTTGGCCTTGCCTTAATGATTTCTTCTCCCTCCTCCTCTTCTATTAAGATGTTGTGCCTTTCGACCTCCTCTTCATTGTTTTCGTTTACTTCATAATTTTCCCACACATTCTCTGAAACTCGGTCATCAACTTCCTTGTTCCTAGTAAACCAGACCGTATCCTTCTCATATTCCCATTTGCTAAGTGATTCAGTTGTTGGTAGTAACCGTTTTTTCAATGACACATGAGAATGGGATGTGGGCTGATATGAAACCAGGTGAGGTCCACCTTTGGCCGAGCCTAGAGTGATGTCACAGAGAAAGTATACATTTTAATCAGATGACTGTTTAAGCCAATAACTCCAACTCCTTGTTGCCCAACTTATTGATGCAAGTGGGAAACACTCGAAAACAACTACTTCTCAATTTAATGTGACATATAATGCATTCAACTCTTTACTTTATTACTGTTACTTAGTCATTAGCTGGTAAGATTGGTTAATTTAACAACTCTGACCTTCCATCATGGCTCTCCTTGTTGTGGAGGTTTCACACTGGGAGTCACAGCATAAACATATGGAGTCATCACCTGACAGGGCTGTCCACCTATCAGGGCCGAGGCAGAGGGTGTCTTGTTTCAAAGTTTATTTAGTATACAAAAAAATAGAATAAAGCCCACTACCTGTTAAATATGTAGGTACAGGATTTGTGTGATGAACTAGGCTCCTCCGATGTGACCAACAGCTTGCAGTGGATAAAGACCTGAATGACAACACAAGGTATATCTCAAATGATCTGTAGTAAATATAGGCCTAAAATTAAAACTGATTTAAACGTTTTATTGATTTGTTATTTATTTATTTAATAGTATTTATATGGTTGACTAACTGAGGAAGTATGTGCAAGTGGGACGGATGATGTATTGTTGAGGGAACTCACCTGGGAGTCAGGGTCAGAGGTGAACTGGAAAGCCCCAAGAGAAAATCGAATGGTTTGGTCATTCCTGGAGACAAACCGGGTGGCTTCTGGGTTCTTTTGGCTCTCCAGCAGGCATCTATAGAGGACAACAGGACAGATGTGGGTTCGTTCTATCAATCTATCCAAATCTGACCAGATACGAAAATCATACCATGGAGCTGACCTTTACATGGCCTCCCGAGCATTGTGAGATTGGGGAGCCAGCCAGACTATTGAATGTGCCTTGTCTAAATGATGAGAGCAACCTTACAATACTCTGGAAGCACGGCACTGTTTTACGTACCCAGAGTTGTCAATGATTGGGTGGCTGACAGCTGTTGCGGAGGTGGTGGACGTTGTGACAAAACAGCTGTTGATGAAGAGGCGTCCTCTGGGCAGCTGGGATGAAGCAGACACCTGGACGTTGACCGGCTGTCCAAGAAAGTACTCCTGCAATGTGGCTGGCATGAGCCATGTTTCTGGCGACACATGATGAAATGATCAGGCCATTACTCAATAAAGCTAAACCTAGAGTTCACAATTGTTATCAAACTATAGATATACAAGTTTAGTCACTGCAGCAGAAACTGCTTTAGTCCACTCAGTATTGGCATTCAAAGTGCCATTGGCATTCACACAAATATGCAGAGAACATTATCTACCATCCATTAACTGGATTCTGAAATCATTTGAGAGATCCTTGAGCTTTTTAGATATGAAGAAGGTTTTCCAGGTGGGTTGCACTGCGAGTTGTTTGACATGATGTTGCCTGAATAGAGTAGAAGGGTTGAATATAACATTGCTGTTGTGGGCTTTGAACTTTACAGGTTTCATTTTTAACATGTTGCATTTGCTAGATGGCACAGTACACTAATCAATAACATGAAACCTCTTAAAATTATAATAATAATAATAATAATAATAATAAATTAGTAGTAGTAGTAGTAGTAGTAGTAGTGTACCAGCAACATGTAAAACAAAAGGTTATATGACCAACCTCTGAAAATGACATTCAATATATACATTGACAGGATATGCTTTTCTTGAAAGGCGGTTTACTGCTGGCTTGTAGCGAAGCACATATTTATAAATGAGAGAACTCGGGAGTACCTGTGGAGGCAGAGAGGTAATGGGCGAGAGAATACTGAAAATATAAAATAAAAGTCTTATCAAATTGCCTCTAGAGACTAAAGTAAATCCTTACCATTCGCCATCTTAATTGTGAGTCAGATGGGTACCAGTTTGTAAGGATAAAATAGGCAAGGTCAAGTGACATGCCAAAAAATAACTAAAAGTAACTAAAATAACCTAATTTGGATCAAGATTGGCACACAACTTTTCTTTGTATTTCACAACAGCTTCAACTCTAAAAGCCCCAAGAGCTATGCATCAATTTATCAAATTTACCTCCCGGCT
>JAVQIZ010075359.1:0-10086 GCA_036023535.2 Galaxias brevipinnis
GCACAGACCTCTACAGGCTAGACAACGGCACCCTGACTGCCATTAGGTATCGGGATGAAATCCTTGGACCCATTGTCAGACCCTACGCTGGTGCAGTGGGTCCTGGGTTCCTCCTGGTGCACGGCAGTGCCTGGCCTCATGTGGCGAGAGTATGCAGGCAGTTCCTGGAGGATGAAGGAATTGATACCATTGACAGGCACCCATGCTCGCTTGACCTAAATCCAATAGAGCACCTCTGGGACATATGTTTCGGTCCATTCGACGCCACCAAGTTGCACCTCAGACTGTCCAGGAGCTCAGTGATGCCCTGATCCAGATCTGGAAGGAGATACCCCAGGACACCATCCGTCGTCTCATTAGGAGCATGCCCCGACGTTGTCAGGCATGCATACAAGCACGTGGGGGTAATACACAGTACCGAGTACCATTTTGAGTTGCTGCAATGGAATTTCAGCAAAACGGACTAGCCTGCTGCATCATTTTTTTCACTTTGATTTTCGGGGTGTCTTTGAATTCAGCCCTCTGTAGGTTGATAATTTTCATTTCCGTTAAACAATGTGGCATTCTTTCATTCCTAACACATTACCCAGTCCATATCAGTATAGATATCCAGCATGATTTTTTCCCCCCATTGAGATCTGATGTGTTTTCAAAGTGTTCCTTTAATTTTTTTGAGCAGTATGTAACGTTTTTGTTGGTCTGAGTTGTTTGAGTCATTCCAGAGTAATACTTAGATTCATAAAATATAAGTGTTTATATCTATAGAGCTCTTGCTAATTCGCAGTTGGCTTCCAAAGAGCGTAGGTTTTGTTAAGTGAAAAAACCCTCAGCTTTGAGCAGTTTAATAAAAAAGATTTTGGGATTTAATATCAAACGATTGATGTACTGGTTTAAGAATATATTCCTATATCACTGATAATTCCATCTTTACACATTTGTACTGTTAATAACATAATTTTGTCATTTCAAAACTCGCCTCTGCATGGTGGTCGTCGCTAGACTTGGGCGTAATGCTCTATTTTCTTTCTCAAACGGGCACGAAATAGTCCAGCACTCCTAGTCTTCAAGTGAAGTTACCTCGCTCTTCCCATTATTTTTGACTGTCAAACTTTGATTTATTTTGAAGTAAACCCCTGTCTGGACATGCCCTTAAGGAGACTAACCAATCAGTAATAAATATATATTTAAAATACGTGTTATACTTTACTCAAATAGCTACTAACTTTAATCAAAAAGTTCCATCGTGGCCTTTCAACTCAGACTAGAAGGCCTCTGGAAATTAAACAGCCAAAAATATATATTGATCCAAAGGCAAAAAAAAGATCTGCCCCCTCAAAATTTTCTGTGCCTTCACTTGTTCAGGACGCAGCGGTAAAACAAACGTCATTCTTCACTATGGCTTGCTAGCAAGTTTGTTTTGGTTTAGATATCAGTTGATTGAAATCCTTAAAGCGAGACATATTTTCATTGTTCTATTTATGGTTATGCCACTCAGTTCTGCTACTATTACATGTGTCCATCACTTATCTGTACCAAGCTAACAGTCAATCTAGTCATTGCATTTGTCACTATAGTGTGGTCATTTTAAGTGTCAAGGCAATTAAGCCTATATTAATGTATCTAGCAGATTTGAAAAACGTATTTAAAATTCTTCTGCTAATAATGAACTTAATGTGGATGATTAGTTTGAGGTATCCTATCAATTATGCTGATAAAAGCTGGACTTTTCCTTTCATCTTTTGTTTTCCTGTATTTGTTATGTCTGCCAAAGCCTTTGTTTAGATTGCGTTTAGTCCAGTTTTTGTGACCACAGATGCCACTCAAGCATGTATGAAAAATCAATCAGTGCATCAAGAAAACAAATGTATAAGTGAGATTGTCTAGTTTAAGTTTGCAGAGCACACTGCAGAAATTAGCAGATCAGCTACTTCCAAAGTCATGGAATTAGACAGTTAAAAATAAAGATCATCCTTAAAAATGTTATATAAAATAGGAGTTTGTTGGGCAGGGAGTGGTGGCTTTTTCAAGCATGATTGGGTGAGAACTGTGGGGGGAGGCAGGGATAACGATAGTATTTCAACGAGAGAATATACCTCTTAATTGCGGCTATATAGGCTAAGTAAGAGCATATGTAAAGTAATATTGAGCAATGATCTTCCGATTGGATCTATATTTTACTGAGGCAGATCTGAATTGTATTTTCGTTCACACTGATTATCTGGCTCTGATTATGCGTGTACAAATACAATTGCAAGCGTAGGCTGCTGTTTGGAGCCGTAGAATTTTTGAAGAGTAAGGACCGCATCTTCTAAAAGCTATGTTTTGACATGTTTGCGGTTTTCAGAGTACACGTTTTAAATATTGTCGCCTTAATTTAGATAAATGGCCATTTAACTCTAAAGGCAGTGAGTTTTTCAAAGTATCTGGAGCAACATGTCAATCATTTTTCTCATGATAAAGAAGTAAACTAATGTCAAAGATGGCCATAGGTGGTTTTTCCTTTTTAAAGAGCGGTTGGCTACGCGGAAGTATAAACTCTGTAAGATTAAAAATCCTTTTTCGACACTACAGCTATACATTTAACATACTTACAATACATATAAAACATTTTTTATTCACAAACGTTTACTTAATAACAGTCTAAAAGTGTGTCTGTCTAATCACTTGTATTAAAAAAACTTGAAAATGATTTTGTCCTGCCTAGTCATACAATGTTCCTAATGACTCATAGCCCTTACGTTTACATGGGAATTTAGACTAGTCTAAAAGTAAGGGAACACTCAAATTGACCCCAATTCCATCTACAAGGTCACACATTGTCAGAAAAAAATATTGTATAAAATTGTAAAAAATATACAAGAGCCATTTGAAACCGCTCAATCAATCAATTGTATTTTAAATTTGCTAAAATGTGTTGTACTTTACGCCATGCATTTTTGACATTGCACATTATTTTTCATGGTTGTGCTCCAATTTGGATGTGATCATTTTGCGCCTGGCACTATGTATTAGAACTCACTATATTCAATTAACTTTCGGAAGCCGTTGCCTTCAACAAAGTTGAGTGGAAGGATATCCTTAGCAGTCATTGCTGTTATGGCCTGTGTTTTTTTTTCAGACCGAGCAGTGTCTGCAAGTTGGGGCGGTAAACAATGTCCTATAGGCCTACTATCTTGGGCTGACACCCTCTGATCGATTAACCGATTAACTGGTCGACATCATCTTGGTCGACCCGATTCTTATTGGCCGATTAATTGCTGGTGTTCGTTTCATAACACTTTTTAATCCATTATTTTCGGGGCAGGAGGGACATGTAGACCTGATGTATTTTACTTTTGTGTAAAAATATTGAATATGAATAAGTAATTTCAAAAGAATTAAATACATAATTAAAACAATAATCGTATTGTTTAATTGACTATAAGACTTATAAGACAGGAAGTCAAAACACCTGTTTTCAGAACTTTGAACTTGGCCAAATTTACACTGTTTAGAAGACTAGCGAAACTTATTCAGTGTTTACTAGGCTAATTGTGGACGACGTTTATCCGAGGAAAAAAAAACTGAAAGCTGATTTATCAAGTTTTGTTTTCACCTTTGGGCTTTTAAGGGTGATATAGTCCTGTGAGCGTGTCCTACTGGAATTGTGTTTTAATAGTGAAGCAAGGTAAAAAGGTAACTTACCCAGCAATGCCTTGTAAACAAAAAAGAGACAATGTTTTTGTCTCCCTTCACTAAGAGAAGACCATCCTTTTTTTGTATATAGTGTACAATGATGAGTTCTAAAACTATCCCCAGTTACATAACGCAAAGCACTGTGGTAAACTGCATCAAGGGACTTTAAAATAGTTGGGGCTGCATGCAGATACACAATTTCACCATAATCCATGACTGACGATTGTAAGTTTTTAAATTTTCTTTATATTTTCAAGTGGAACGCATGATCTTATTCTATATAGAGCTCCAAGTCTGATTCTCACCTTCTTCGTGAGTTCAAGCGCGTGTCTTAAATGATAACTTTTCATTTAGTTAAATTCCCAAGTCTTTGTAAACTGCAACATGCTCAATTAAGGGAGCAAATGTTATATGCCTTATAATCTAACTTTCTGGACCTTGAGAAAAGCATATTTTTTGTTTTTGATTCATTAAGGAATAATCTTAGATTTCTAAGGAATTTCTGTACACAATTAAATGCCCTTGTCAGGTTTGACATTGCCTGTTCCATGTATGGAGCACAGGAATAAAGAATGGTATCATCTGCACAGAAATGTACATTACAGTCTTTTACAAAGGCACATATATCATTAATATAAAGTGTAAAGAAGTATTACATAAAAACAGTAGGCATACGTTTTTTTCAGGCTGTCTGCTAGCGTGTTCCTGTCAACTTTCGTGTTTAACACTTGCCTGGGTTTAAGTGTGAACATATCAGATTGGTATATTTCCATATGTTTGGCCTAATAAATATCCTAAATGTTTTGTTTGAAATATAACTGCAGCAAGCTTTAAGTAAATAATAGGCTATTTGCGTGTTTTTGAGACCACAGGCATAACTATGTTCAAAATTCACTCAGCTCGCACGCTGAAACAATATTTAACGGTCCCGTTAATATTATAAAATAGGACAAAAAGCTATTAAAAATTATTTTGTATACTCCTCAATATTTAATGTGCTGGTAACACCAGTTGATAGACAACGATTTTCGGAAGACTTGACCTTTCAACAAGGGATGCACCGATGTGTCAGCCGTACATCGGTATCGGCCTGTCGACAAAAGAGGTTGGCATTCACCGATGGCAGTGGCCGATGTTTGTCGCATCAGTTTGCGTGGTCTAAATATTGTTGCCTTGCGCATGTTTGTTTTCAAATAAGAGGGAAAGAAAATGTCAGCTTTGTGGTAATATTTCAGAGTGGGCTTTGAAATATCAAAGATTGTTTAAAAAATTGTTTATGATTGAATTTCTGCTGAAATTGAATTTCAGCAGCCAGTTAAATTTCGGCACAACACCGGTATTAACGTTGCGCGAAATTAGTCAGAACTCAGAACAGCATCACTGTGGTGGCAATGCACTTGTTTTACCGTTTTTGTGTGTGAAATTTTCCCGCACTGGACTTTGTTTTAGCTTGTTTAATTGTTAAACAGCTCACCCTCTTCGATTTGAAGTTAACATCCTGCATACGCCGGCATACGCCTCAATAATAAAAGATTACAATCCCTATTCAAAACAGTTCAGTTATTTTTTTATTATGGAGATTTCTTTGTTTCCTTGGCACAAAACGGGGGAATAAAGTATAATAAAACAAAACAGGCCTAAAAGCATCGGTATCGGTCAAATTGTTATTTCAAACATTGCATCGGCCCAGAATTTCACGATCGGTGCATCCCTAATTTCAACGTTTAAATTCTTGTTGTCCGGCTCCGTTGTAACGTTAGTTGTTTTTGTTCTTGCTTTCCCTGGCCGGACTGCAACCTGAAGAAACATATCTCTCCGATCTTATTAATATTTGAATTGCGAGTGGTTCAACTCATTGGGGAAATCAAGGCATTCTAAGTTGGTCACTGGTTGGACCTTTCGTGAGACAATTTGTATTCAAATCAGTAAAATATTTTTTTTACGGACATTTAACTTGTCTGGTGGGGCAAGTACATTTCGGTTCCACTTGTCTGACATAAAATCTTAATTTAATAATAACTTAATAATAAAGCCTTAATGTCGAGCCCTGTATGTATTTAAATAACCCTAAACTATCACTAGATGATGTTGCCTCCAGGGTCAGTTGTAGTGGTAAATGTAGTGAATGGCTGATTTAAACAAGCAATTTTTATGTGCCATACCACTTTGCCCAGTTTGCTTCTTTGACATGAACAGAAAACAACTAACCTGTTTTTCTCTCTGCCTTACCCAGAGCGCCCAGTTGCCCCAGCCAGAGTACAGTTGGTGCGAGCTAACACAAATTCCTTGGAGGTGAGCTGGGGAACCTCCCAAACAGCAGACACATACCTGCTGCAACTCCAGAAATATGACATCCCTCCCTCCGCTACGGCATCCACACCCAGCACGAACTCAGCCACTTCTCTACCAGGCACCAACTCTCCCAAGAGTCCTGTTGCCACTTGTGTTACATCCAACCAGGGCTTTACTGGCATCACGTTGGTCCCTTCTCCCACTACATCAATGCCAGGAAGCCCTCTGGCAGCCAACCGAGGACCAGGTATAGAAGCTTTGCTTCTATTGTTTGGTGGATAATATGTTTAGCATTCTTTAGTTTATCACTTAGATATTGACACATATGTATTCTAAGGAAGACACTTAAATTGCAAGCTATTTTCCACATGCATTTTCATAATATACTTAACAAGATTTGTTCACATCTGATACCTGTTGACTCTTCAGCCTCTTAGTTCCCTCACATTCTATAATTATGCTATTATTCTTAATTAATCATCGGTGTCATTATTTTGTTTGTTGTATTGTCGTTTACCAGCTGTTCTAAAAGTGGCAGCAGCACCCCACTCCACTGGGGCCTCCATTGTCACTGTTCGGCAAGCTGCTACAAAAACCCCTCTTAAAATGACGTCACTTCCTGCTGGGATTCGCATGGTTGTTCCGACCCAGGGCACTCAAGGAACTGTAATACTTATAATATGCATTACTGCAGCATTCATTTGAATTATTGATCATTTTTAATAGGTTTTACATGTGCAGAATATTCCTATTCTCATATGTCCTTGTTTGCATTTACTTTCTAGCCAATTGGCAGCAGCCCTCAAATGAGTGGCATGGCTGCACTGGCAGCAGCTGCAGCAGCCACACAGAAAATTCCACCATCCACAGCTGCAGTGCTCAACATGCCAGCTGGTGCTACTATTGTTAAAACTGTTGCAGTGAGCCCTTCCACCACCATACCTGTCAAGGTGTCTTCACCTATAATGGTAAACTTCTTCAATGTCCATATTGGTTGTAAATTAAATGATAAGTATACATCTTTAAACTGTGGTTTTGTTAATCACCCATGTTAACACCATGTTTGTTGTCCCTCCTTACAAATTCTCTGCAATGTCTACGCATCTTATTTTGATCTGGGTTCCTCTTTTTCTGATGTACAATTTTCGTACAAACAATTTCTTCAGTTAATCTTCATCAATCTTCAACACTTATGGACATATAATACCAGAGTGAATAAGAAGTTAAACTTGGCTTGTCTCGATTTGTGTGATCTAAATCTATGCTGCAAGACCTCATCATATATATGATTGTGTGTCTGGTCTTTCCATAGGTGAGTAACCCTGCTACACGCATGCTAAAGACAGCTGCTGCTCAGGTTGGAACGTCTGTCTCCACACCTGGCACACCGACACGCCCAGTCATCACTGTGCACAAGTCTGGAACAGTTACAGTGGCACAGCAAGCCCAAGTGGTCACAACCATGGTAGGAGGAGTCACCAAGACAATCACCCTGGTCAAGAGCCCCCTTACTATGGGAGGCAGTGGAACTCTGGTGAGTGTTTTTACCCAAATCTCTCACACTGTCGAATGATTGTGAATCTTCATGACCTGTAAGCTGTTTTATAAAAAGTTGAGGCCATATATTTAGATACGCCTAGGCTAAAGACATTCGAACTCAGTTTTTAACAGCTCCACATTTTTCATGTTCCCAGACATTTCTTGAATTAGGTATCTACTTGTTTCCCATAACACACATTCTGGAATCATGAAATATGTGGAGTTACTTAAGCCTAGTTGTGGCCTCATCTGTACATACAAAAAACCACCAGTTATTTCTAATTTGGCCCCATCTGTTTTTCATTCTACAGATTGGTAACCTGGGCAATCTAGGGAAGATGGTGTCAGTGGTTCAAACGAAGCCTGGCCAAGCAGGCAATGTCACTGGGCAGGCTGGAACTCAGATCATACAAGTACAAAAACACAAGCTATAAAAATCCCCAACATTTTGTTCATATCTTATGGAAACCAATTACAATTCAGAATTACAAAATTCTATAAAATCGTAAAGCGTTTTCAAATATTTTTCTCCTCACCCCCAGACTAAAGGTCCTCTCCCACCCGGTACCATTTTAAAATTGGTGACAGCTGCAGATGGTAAAACCACCACTATTATCACCGCCAGTCAAGCCAGTGGTACAGGCAATAAACCCACCATTTTGGGTTACAGTAGCATGTCACCTACCACAACCAAACCTGGCACTACCATCATCAAAACTGTCCCCATGTCTGCCTTGCAGCAAGGAGGTACAGGTTGGTTATTAAAAACTATATATGTTATACAAACCTACCATAGTCCCATGTGCTGTGTTTAAATATAATGCATCTACCTTGTTTGTTCACAGCAGTGACTAGTAGCGGTGGTTTAAAGACCCCCTACACAATTCTTACCACCAAGATGATGACTCCAGGCATCACCACTGTCTCCAAACTCAACACTGGGGGACAACAAGGACTCACGCAGGTCAGATAATAATCTTATGAAGTCAAAGTTCACTGTGTTCAATGTATTTGGAACAGCCTTACTTAGTTGCTAATTATACTAAAACAACAACACTATTTTCTCTAACTAGGAATGGTGATTTTTTTACAAGTTTGAAACTTTGATTTTCATTATTTAAATCTTCAGCACTATATATAACCATGGAATAAACAGTTTATGGAACATCTGTCTTCACGCCTAGCAAACAGAGCCCCATGAGCTTGCTGTGTTCCCTAAACATCAGAACTTATGTATTAACTGTAAACTATGCAAAAGTTAGTGTGTTGCAGTTTTTAACACGACAGTAGGTCATTCAATTTGAACATTTCAAAATACACGGGATACGGTGTTAAAATATAATTTTGTGTGTGTGTATATATATATATATATATATATATATACACACCACTAATTAATATAAATATAATATTAATAATATAATAATGCCCTTATCCAAGATGAGCACATCTATTGAAAATATAGAAAACAATATATTTTGCATGAATTTGGGTTGAGCAGATATGTCATAGGGGTTTTCAAGTGGGCACGTTCCATACTGAATGTTTTGTTAAAATGAGACCTCAACACAGGACACAGCCAGATAATCAAGTGAAAAAATAGGATTTATTAAGATAAATACTTGCAGACCGTTTTATTACTTTACACAAAAAAGTATGTACTATGTGTTGTCATTTAATCTTCTTTAGAGACTCTTCAAATGTTCATTTGTAAAAAAAAAAAATTTTACATGTTTAGGGTCATCAGTCCTTGCTGTACCTAGGTCTCAGCTTCATTGAGCAAAAATATATTTGTTATTGGTCTTACTAAGATATTGCTCTTAGTCTGAAGTCGCGCTGTGCGTATAACACCTTGTGCATCTGGTTTGGTCTTCAGTATTTTGCCCATTAACTAGGAGCCTTGTGGTGCTGTGGAGTCAACCATCAAAACAATGTCACCTGGAGCAAAGCTTATTTTAAGCTTTGACCACCATAGTCGTTCTTGGATTAGAGGCAGGTATTCCTGTGTCCACCGTTTCCAAAAGAGATTTGCCATATATTGCACTTGTCTCCATCTGAATTATGTGTACAAGCATTATTTTACAGAGTCCAGGTGGTAGTATTGGCTGGGTTTTTTAACAGAAGACGATGGTTTGGTGTGAGTGCTTAAGGGTCTATTATGTAATCAGAGACCATAGTAATGGGGCAATCGTTTAAAATGGCTTCAACTTCACAAAGTAAAGTTTGCAATCCTTCATCGTCCAGAAGTTGTTGGTTAAGAACAGAGCGCAGCACATTTCGAACCATGCGGATCAGTCATTCCCAACACTGCCGTGATGGGGTCCTGCTGGGGGGTTAAAGTACTAGAGATGCACCGATTGCAGTTTTCTTGGCCGATTCCGATTTAAGTCTGACCTACCTGATTTTGGCCGATTCCGGTTTTCTTTCTAAGAACTACAATTTACAACATACATTTTTTTCTACTTTTCTTTAATGGAACATTTAAAACGTAATAAAATGTTCGCTTTTTTTAAACAAAACAAACAAACAAAAATGAACAGGTTAAAGGAAAAACAGCTTTCTTTTTTTGTAAACCTCTAA
>JAVQIZ010075374.1:0-17589 GCA_036023535.2 Galaxias brevipinnis
CTTAATATTTAAAAGTTTTTTGTGAAAAAATATGTGTGCATGTGTGTGCGAGTTAAATAACGACATTTGGTGTCTGGGGGCAACCCCCCCCCCCCCCCCCAAAAAAAACAACACAATAAGAAAGTGTTGATATCATGTGGTTTTAGTGCAGTTATTAACTTTATGGAAAACAGTTGGAATGATGCAGCAGATAATGTTCTAAGTTTGTTTTGCTACTAAGTGTTTCTAAGCGTGCATGCCAGTAAATACAATGTTTGGTCTGTTCACTGACAGACATACAGCCTGTTCACATTTTCTACAGGTTGTATGAATTAATTTATTGATGCACTGTTAGATAAACACAATAACGGTTTCTGTGTTGTTTATAGTAACAAGATGATCAACTGTGCTAACCCCTGTCACTCATATCTTACACTATCAGTAGTGGTATTATTTTTTATTTAGTATTCACTTTTCTCAAAGTTGCTGTGTACAATGAGATGCAAATTCAGTGTTATATTTAGATATTTATTTATACATTCATGTATTATTTATTGTAATTTATTATAATTTGTATTTAATAAAAGTACTTTTTCCATCTTTTTCTTGTATTGGCTTGTTCTATTCAAGTCATCTATCCTACAACAAACTACACTAATCAGTCCAGCCATTACAGTCAAATGTTACACATAAAATATACTTGACAGTGTACGAGTTTGTAATTCGAACGGAAGTACCGAATTCTAAGTTTGGACTCCATTAACACGACATAATTTGAAGCATAACAGTTAAGAGAATTCATGTCTGATTAATTCAGTGATTATATTAATGGACTGCAGGTTTCAATAAGTGGTCCCAATCTACAGTTCTCTTCAAACTTGAATTCAATTTAGCATCACCTTTTCAAGTTTGTTTTTAATCTTTTGCTTGGTTCAAGTAGAGCAAAACCACATCACTGTCACCATTTAGTTCCACGGGTGCTTTTAAAAACAGGCTAGATATTTTATTTTTTGGCAGATTTTAAGATTTTGTTAAATTCCATAGTATTTCTTATGATCCTTTCACAGAAGCTTTATTCCCCTAGTGATAAAACCAAACCATTTAGGATACTAAGGTAATTATTCCTTCTCTTAGTGATAGGAAAGAAAACATTGTCTCTTTTTTTGTTTAAAAGGCATTGCTGGGCAAGTTGCCATTTTACCGTTTAAAGCACAAATCCGTCAGAGGACACGCTGTCAGGACTTTATCACCACCTAAAGACCAAACTTTTTTTAGCTTTTACCTTTTTGTCTTAGATAAATGAAACAAAGATCCACAGGAACTGAAAATAGTTTTATTGGAAGATATGGGAGTTGAAGAGCATTCTTGTTCTTGTTGACAGTGGTCTGTATTTTAAGTATTGTAACACATTTGCATAATTTGCTTATTTTGTCACTTCTTGGAAAGGGGTGTTTACCCCAGCGCCCTAGCTAAGTTGCCTAACCTGGCCTTATGTCAATCCTGGCCATCCCTTGCCTGGCCATTGGCTAGTTAGTCCCCTCTCCTTCCCCTTGTGGATCTCAGTAGGTCATCAACTAATGTGTGGTGAGCAGATCTGGCGCAAAGAGGCTGCCGTGGCATAACCCAGGTGGGTATAACGCAGTGGCCAAACTGTGAGTGTGTGTGGGGAAAGCACCCCCTCTCCATTGGACGTCTAGAAAAGCCCTATATCAAATCCAATCAATAATTTTTTTGAAATTACTTTCTCCCTTTAAACAGGACACAGCTGGAGAAAAGATCAAGTACACCTAAAAAATTATATTATTTTAATCATTTTTAGCCCTCTTGTGTTAGATTTTGCAAACTTGTCAGGTAGAGAGAGTGGAAAAACAGGTTCATAAGGCTAAATACTCATTTCTGATTAGCTCCCTGATTTCCCAGAAGGCAGAAGGGCAGCACTCATCAATGTCACTTTTTGTCAGCCGGGCAATCAAAATCGATTAAAAGCGGGACTAAAAATTAAATAAAACTACGCAAACGCTGCTACTGGAGAAACATTCATGTAGCCTACTAGCTATCTCAGATTTCCAGGAGTGGTACGATCAAACATTTAAAGAGTACTTTTTAAACATGCATCAGTTATACGGTATCTTACATACGTTCGAAAGATTTGCTCTTTGATAAAGTTGTGTGTGGGAATAATCTCTTAGATTGGCCAGAGATATGTAACCCAATGTATACAGTACAGTTGCAAAATCCTACTACTACAGCTAGAGCTATGACAAGGATGTTGTCTCTATCATTGCTCATTATAACTGAACTAACCATGATAGTACGATTACAAGAAAGACTAGGCTTTTAAAACGTTAATTCATGAAAAGTGACTTTCAGTTTTTTTTTCATTTATTCAATATTTTGCACAATACTATAAAATGATTAATGAATTAACTAATGTATTAATAATCACTAATTAGTCATTTAGCAGGGAGAATGAACACTTTTGCAAGGCACTATGCATGTCAGCTCTCGATAAGAGCTGAGCACCCTTAAAGGTTTGATCCTAGAATCGCCTCTCTTGGGCACGATTTTCCATGCTATATTGTGCAGTGCTCTGTGGTTTATGTGTTTATGTATAATAAACGCGGTAGTGTGATTCAGCATCGCAAATCAAGTAGCTATTGACAGCACTCTGATCCAGTGGCGTTGGGCATTGTCAGATTGACAGTACTCTAGCCCAATGGTGTTGGGTGGAGGGGGCGGACACTATATATTTCAGGGGGGAGGGGCCACCTCGTGCCACCCCTTTAGGAGCCTATGCTCGTTGGTGGCCATTTTGTCGATGTTGATACCACTTACATACTTGGACCACTAGAGCGACAAGGATCCTGTTTTCAGTTGTAAGGCTTGATGGGAAAAAAGGGTGAAAAGGTATTTGGCCTCGCAGCCTAAATACCTTGTGGCATTGATGCCACAAAATGAAACATTTGAGATTCTGGTCAATGTTGACAGAATCACACAATTCCTGCAGATCTTTCCGGTGCACTTTGAAGCTGTGAATCTCCTGTTTAACCACACCCCAAAGGTGTTCTATTTTCAGATGAGGTGACTGGGAGTGCCACTTAATACCACTGACCTCATGTCATGTTCATGAAGCCAGATTGACATGACTTTTGCTTTGTGACATGGTGCATTATCATGCTGGAAGAAGCCTTTAGAAGATGGGTAAATTATGGCCAGGGATGCACATTGTCCACAGCAATTCTCAAATAGGCTGTGGCATGACGACTGATTGGTATTAACAGGCCCAAAGTGTGCCAAGAACTTATGCTTGAACTGTTGACACAAGGAAGGTTGGGTCTATGGATTCATGTTGCTGGTGGCCAAATTCTGACCTACAGCTGTGTCTGTGTCTCCCTCTGCAGAAATCGAGATTCATCAGAGCAGGCTAAGTTTTTTAAATCTTCAATCAGAAGCAATTGCCAAGTGGTTAAGACATACAAGGAATCTGTCTTGGTGTTGGGTAGCACAATACAAATTCAATAAAAAATACATACTCTTATTGGAGTATGGCATAATGGATATTATAACATCCTATCCTGTGTATATTGAAAAAACAAGCAATACAAGTAAATTACAATAAAATATATACAAAATATGTTTTCCCAAAAGAGCTGTACAGTGTGTTTTGTCTTTAACAGTGCAATGTGTAAAACATTGTCCTGGGAGTGCAATCTATTGAGATCTTAAAAATAATACAACAAAACGAAAATTGAAACTCCAAAGGTTAATGCAAAACCTAGACCGGTGTTGAGGCTTTGTGTTAAAGTGACAAGTGTTGTCCATGGGGCAGCATAGGAAACAGTCAGTAGCAGTGTCAGTGGGGGGCCCAGGCCTCGTTAATGAGACAAACTGCAGACAGTAAGAAGCTGCCCTTGTGGCGTAATATGCTGGTCTTCTTGAACCGCAGCATCTTACTGGAGGGCAGTGATTCAAAGAGTTTATGTCCGTGGTAGGAGGAGTCGACCACTATCTTCCTCTGCTCGCCTCAGGGTCCTGGAGTTGTACAGGTCCTGGAGGGATGGCAGATCGCTGCCAATCACCTTGTTTACGTCTTGAAGTCTACCCCAGTCCTTGGCAGTAGCAACAGCATACAAGATGGTGATGGAGGAGGTGAGGATGAACTCAGTGATGACGGTGTAGAAGTGCATCATCATTGGCTTTGGCAGGTTGAACTGCTTCAGCTGCCGCAGGAACTACATCCTCTGCTGTGCTTTCCCACTTGAGGTCCTGGGTGATAATGGCACCCATGAAGCAGAAGGACTCCACAGTATAAACTGGGGAGTCACACAGAATAATGGGGGCAGGTGAGGTTGGGTTCTTCCTGAAATCCACAACCGTCTCCATTGTCTTAAGAGCATTGAGCTCCAAGTTATTCTGACAGCACCAGGTCACCAGATGGTCAATCTCCCACCTCTAAGTGGACTCATCCCCACTACAGATGAGCCCGATGAGGGTGGACTCATCCTCAAACTTTAGAAACTTGACATCACTGATGTCTGGAAGAGCAACTGTTTGTGTTCAAGGATAAGAGCAGAGGGGAAAGAATGCAGCCTTGAGAGGAACCGATGCTGATGTTAAGGGAGCCTGAGACATGTTTTCCTAGTTTCAGTTGCTGGATTCTATCAGACAGGAAGTCTGTGTTTTCAGAAGGTTCTGTCTCTGTACAGCCTGATAATGTCCCTCTCCAAGATGGAGAGAGTTACTGATGTGGAGCTAAGGTGAACAGTTTGGCAGAGCAGTGCTTCCGTTAGGAACTTTTGGCATCGGACACCTGGACCGGCTACCTTCAAATTCACCGGACTTCTGTTAAATTAACAGGCCGTCAACATTAGCTGCATTGAGAGGTGTCGGCCTGTCGCTACATAGGGTCATTCATTTGGGGCTTTCACCCCGAATGTTTCAAGCCCAAATTCTCTTTTTAAAGAAGTATGTCTTATAACACACTTTATTTTAGACAATACAAAACGTGATCTTTAAAAAAAATTAGGCGAAGGGTGTAAGGACGGAAATGCCACTGGCTATTTAGCTAATGTCTATGCCAAAAAAATATTTTGCCTAGAGAACCTTTTTATTTGCACAAACATCTTAAATACATTAAAAAAATCGGTTTTGGACACAATATGCTCCTAATTTAATTTGAAATCACTTGCGTCGGGGCTTTACATGCTCGAAGTGAGCCGCCTGCTGCCTTTTGAAAATCTGAGCTTTCCAAGTCATTGGAGCCGCTTGTGATGCGTATCAGCCTCGTTACTTTACCCCCAAAAGCGGTGATGTGGCTGCAGTCTCGACTCTTGTTTTGAATAGAGTATCCCTCCTCAGCAGGCACACTAGAAACCGGAAAAAAAAAGCAATCTTTGCTAATTTAAAATACATTATTACATGCGGGGGCTTTTTCTCTCTCTGACAATATGTCCTGATGGCTATTTTATTTATCTGCTTTTTATGTTTTTTACCGGCCAAAAGCCGGCAATTGTCGGCTAACGGAATCACTGGAGCAGAGGCCTCAGTACCTGCGGTGGTGGGGAGGGGGAGCTTGTTGGCTGTAACCATTGGGGATGGTGTCAGGACTGTCCCCATGTCTTTCAAATCAAGAATAGAACTCTCAATTCAGGTAATTTGCCAGGTGCAAGTAGTTAATGGAGTGGAGGCTTTAGGTTTGTAGTTGGTGATCTGTCTCAGACCTCTCCAGACAGAAGCGGTTGTTGGCTGAGTTGTTGTTGGGAGTCTCAAGAGCCTCACACACAACCTGCACTTTGACTCTTTAAACCTTATACCCTGTCCCCACTCTTGAACGCAGAGTGATTATCTGAGTTACCGTACATTCTGTCACCTCAACGCCAGATCGCTGACCTATCTCACTGACAAGCCATATTTGTCTACAGTACTGCCGCTCACTGGATGATTTTTTTTTTTATTGTACCATTCTGAGTAAGCTCTAGGGACTTGCGTGTGAAAATCCTAGGAGATCAGCAGTTTCAGAAATACTCAATCCAGCCCGTCTCACACAAGGAGAGGGAGGGGGTGAGAGAGATAGAGATAATTTATTAAATCATATATCTTATATTAACCAAAACAATAGAAGGAGCCCTGAGTAAACAAATAAAACATTTTGATATTTATTGAATTTGTTATTTATGAACTTATGCAACAACCAATGCCATTCGGAAAAAACAAATTGCTCTGTTGACTTTCATGTTTTTTTAAGGAGGCTACTCTGGAATTATTACTTTCCAATACTTGTGAACGTCATTGTTGTTCAGTGTCTTTCTGTGAACTCAAGCACACTGATTTTGACCATGTTTGAAAAGTGTTTTTTTAAACAACTTTTTTGAACAGTAGCCAAAAACCTCTAATTCCAGAGATATTGTGAGACTCTGATATGGGCTTTAGGGGAGAACACGCACCCAAAGCAATGGTAATACCAATTTGGGAATGGAGTGTGAATGAAAGCTTCAAGGAGTCTGTGTATGAACCAAATGACAATATGCCAAGCATAGTGTGTTGATACAAAGTTTGCTTACTCTAATCGAATCAGTTTGGGGCTTATGTCCTATTCCCGCATATTCGAAACATCACATTCATCAATGTGTCAGAAAAAGGCCACAAAGGTCTCGTAGGTTTACGAGAAAAATCTTGCAATACAGACTTAATCAAAGATGTCTAAAATGGGCCCTCTATTGGTCTTATGAAGAATTACAGGAATGATTTTGGCTATACAACCATGTCAACAAAATGGCTGACGGCTAATCACACATCAGTATGTCCTCCCTAAATCATAGAAATTTTTTTGTTGTCGTCACATTTGTCTTTTCTGACCATCTGCTTCGCAGCATAAACGGAGACGATGACTACATGATTTTTTTTAGGAAAAGCCAGCTCTCAGTATGGATTCAACTAACTATGTCCTAGCAATATGGGAGGTGCAACAGCAGACACAACATCTGATTTTAGATCTAGTAGGCTTAAACATGTACTGCAAATGGTGCATGCTTGTAACAGCCATTTTGAATAAAAACAAAACAAAAAACTAAGGCATAAGGCTTACTTTAGGGCTATTCCAAATTACCCCAATCACTTTAAATTGACCACAGATAATCGAATAAACTAGAAAACAAACAAGTGCTAAATAATTATTTTATAAATATATTAATAATAGTAAAAAAACATTTTGGATATTAAGATGGTGACCTCTGTTGGTTTGGTGGAGAACTGCAGCAAGGTTTCCATTTTAATGCGTAAAATGGATGACCTGAGACGACGTTTTTCTCTGCCTCATCATCTCGCCCTGTAAACTCTGCTTATGCGCTTTGCAGCTGCATGGGTTCGAATCCCAGCACATGCGTCCAATTTCTCCCCTCCTAGTTTCTTTCCCTTTGTCAATCTGACTGGTATAGCTATCTCAGTCTCATATCTATCTACTTTGATAGCTTATTCAGTCTGGTAAGCCCTTGTTATATCTATGAGACATTATTTTATGCAATCATTTTCATAAAAAAAAGTGACTCATTACATAATGTCCACTTCATCGTTTTTAATAGTTTTAAAATGCCCAAGAATAAAGGGGTAGGCTAATTTGGTTTCTGTCGTTGTCAGATTTTTAAGTATTCTCCGTTTTTTGTATCTTAACTCCTCCCACTCGCGGACTCCTTTCAACACAGCTAACATCGCTTCTGGGCAGACCTTGCTCTCGTCTCTCCTTCCAGATCGTATTACTTTGTCCCTTCTCTCCCCTCCCCCTATTACTAGCTTTTTCTTTGTCCGTATTGTTTTTTTTCCCGCGATCTCGTTACGCTGTAGTCACTACTAGTCACAGGGCTCTATCACTACGACAACGGCGATATTGCCTGATTATCAGCGCATTGTCCGCTCCCTACTGATCTTACGCACTCAAACGAATACGTACCTGGTTGAATATAAAAATTGCTTCAGCATTTGACCTTTGAGACAGAACAAGACGATTGATACCCTTGTATTGAGCGAAAGTTGCTCTTTGCGTCCAGTCCACTTCAAGTCTACGCTTTCAGCAACCAGTTTCTGGTTTCTACACAGACAGACCTATGCTGTGGCAGCGGGGCTTGCTGTTCTGACGTCTGTACTCAGTTCAGAAAAGAGGAGGAGTCTATAAACATTTGTGTGTGTGTGAGTGTGTGCGTGTATGTGTAAGAACAGTGAGTGAACAGTCTGCAAGTGCACGCGGACACAGGTTTTGTTTTGGTGTAGCTTGTGAGAGCGCCGGTCTTCTACCGGTTTTCTGTTATTGTAGCTACATCCGTTTGATGGTCGAGTAACTTTTAGCAAATATCTTGATCTTGACAAAATAAAGCAAAGTGCATGACTCAAAAGCGCGACCAAATTGGCCTCGTGCGGTGCAGAAATTCGCGGGAACCTCTGTCGACATCCTACTGTCATATTGGTAAGTAGCATTTCACTTAGCAAGACGACTAGCTAGCAAGCTACCATGCTAAATTGTTTACAGCAGTGTAAATAACAAATATATCGTTTTTAAATTAATACTATTACAACTTGTTCAAACTGTCATGCAATTTATATTTACATATTTATGTTTTTTCTCATTGAACATTATTTGTAGCCATGTATAGTTTATAGTGACCCCTACAGGACAGATTGAAAGTGCAGCACTGTGTAATTTTAGCCTAGCTAACGTTCGTACGTTTTAGTGCTGGTGAAACACGAATATGCTTAAAAATCCAGTTCTCATCGAGTTATATATTCTTGATATATTTTTTCAAAATGTTATGGATTAATTTGTCTAATTAAGATTTGGTATGTGTATTTACTGTTATTAACTTAATAGTATACTGTTTCAACAGTATGCCATTATTAATAAATATGCATAAAGACTGCACAACATTCGAATTACTACATAGCTTGCTGTCATTACAAGGTTACAAGTGTATTTTTTTCCAAGTAAGGGACATGACTGACTCCATTAATTCCAGAATGTCCCTGGACAGTCTCCTTACTCAACACACGCACACACAGAAACGCACGCACACACACTCGCGCACACACACACACACACGCACACACATCTATGAACATTGTGAAACAAATGTATTTCGCTGATAGACACTGATAACGCTTTACTGTGTTCAAAGCAAACACATTTAAATAGACAGGTTAATATATATGTTTATGTTTTCAGGTAGGAAGACTTTAAATTTATTTAAAGCTTATGGTGATTTATAAATGAAAGTATGATATCTGATTATGTGTTTGTAGACTGTAGGCATTGGTAGCGCATCCTGACATGTCAAACCCAACTTGGTGGCCATTTTGTGTCATGGCATTATCAAGGAGCCCTACAAGTAGAAGTGTCATTGATACGTGCATGTGGAAAGGGTAGAATAGACCTGTGAAAGAGTCTGTTGCTTCTGTGTTACCTACTTGGTAGACCAAAAATAAGTTGTTTTTTCTCATCAAATATTATAACAAAAATCTTGTAGAACAGTGTCTCACGAAGGGAAATTAATCTCCTTTTCTGAAGGGACGATAGTGCTTTTTCTGTTTCCCTCCAAAGTAAACTTTTTTATTTGTGTGTGTGCCATTTTAGTCATTTTTTTCCTCCTGGAAATGTTTGAGGAGAACGGTTTAAAAATTGCATTGCCACTCCACACATTGCAACCCTCACCCCTCCAAAGTTAAAGTGGTACAGTCTTGCAGTAATTTTCCACTCCACTCATGGTAGAGCTAACCTGGGTCGTGGCATTTAATCATCTAGCTACGAAATGTTTTGGCTATGCCTAAAGATTAGTGTTTCTTTTTAATATGGGCTCTTCAGCATGAGTATGCCTAGGCCTATATATTTTGCTTGTGTTTGAACTACACTATGCAGTATACCCATATACACCATACATTGATAACATTTAAAGTGTTCTTAAAGCAAGATGGTAGTTCAAATTTGAGAGTTATTTCTACAGTTTTTGGCTAGTTCCTGGTTGCTTAATAACAAATAGGCTAAATCCTGTTTGACCTCATGGTATGTGGAAATGGTACAGTCCGTCTGCTTGTTTCCCCTCCCCCACAGTTTCCTGTGCTTTGAGTGACTGTGCTCTGGCTCAGGCAATTCAATATGCCCACATTTTTCCAGCATCTTCCTAAACTGGAAAAGAGGAAGTTATGAAAAGGAGCACAACCACATATGTTATTGTCTATTTGAGTAGTATTTTGGTTAATTTAACTAGTTAATTTTTAAATTAATTAATTTAGAAATGTGGAACATTGTTATAATATTATTGTAATAATACGAGTAAATATTGTTTATTATAACGTGACTGGCGGGATATGCTATTTTATACAGTGGTTCTTGGTGTTGGTTTTGAATTACAGATTACGAACTTTGCATGTCCTGTTACATTTTTAAAGCAACATTTAGCAGCACTAAAAGGACTACAGGGACATTTATTATATCCCATAGTATACCACGTGTCATATCAAGCCATTTCAATGTTTATTTTCATATGAATGTATATAAATCTGAGGGTAAAATGCAATTAGGCTTGATACAATAAAACATTTAACAGAATGCCCCTCCCCCTTATCCTAGCAGTACAAACTGGTTTCCACCGGTTCGAGGCAGTTTTGTTTAATGACCTATTTTGAACTAGTTTCCCCTTGTATTAGGAGGGAGTAAGACAAAACATGACCCTAATACACAAAACATTTGCTGTTTATTTTGTCACCATCTTCTTCTTCTTCTTATAATTATTTGACTGCATTATTCCTAACATCACTGTACAATTTGTGACTTGAACACAAATGTTTTCCGCTTACACATATTTTAGTTCTCACAAACGCTAACTAATACTTGCTATTAGCATATTATAGAACAGACGTATGTCTTAAAGACTAGTTCTAGTATGCCAGCATAAGACAGAGATATTGAGACGGATGGGAGACAGATTTAGAGATGGCTGTGGATGTTTGTTTTCTTGAAGGTCCTGAAGGTACATTTCCAATGCAGTCTCAACTGGGGCTTATTAGGACCAGTTTCAACTCCACCTCAGTAACACAGCTTTGGTATGGTTATAGTTTCGTCCTACCTTAAAATTAAACTACTTAGCTCTGGTTTGCAATCCTGTAAAAAAAAAAAAAAAACTCTCATCCCAAAACCACCCGCCACTATTGTTTACAGGTGTAGTAGAATCGATGCCGTTTGTTTTGTTTTAGAATATCCAGTTTAAACTACGGTATCCTCTGAAATGATGTGTAAAAAGGGCATAGTCTCAGGTAACAGTGACGCTGACATTCTTTATTAAACCCTCAGCAGCTGTGTTACCATTGGAGAATGGAGGGATAGACAATTCTAAGTAACTAGATTGTGTGGCCTCTAGTTACTAGTCTGTGGTTCTCTCAACCCTGACAAGGCATATCTGAAAACAGCATTCCAAGTCTCCCATATACATTTTATTCAATAAAACAAAACAAAACTCAAAATACTTTTAACCCTCAGTCTGAGAATCTAATTTACAACTATGACTAACCATTATTTTGGAACTAAATCAAAGAAGCTTGCAACTCTTCTTAGTACAAAAATACTTGTGGGCTAAGTAGGCGGAGTTTCAGTCTGGTCTAGGCTAAAATGGAGTCAGTCTGCCAGCGAGGACTTTGCCTTGCTGCGCACAGCAACACTGGTGGCCATTTTAAAGTGCTGCAAGCAGGTCAGACAATTCTTCATAGAGAATAGGGTGGGGGAAGGGCAGCATGCGCAGCTTTGACTGCGACGAAAAATTACATTACATTTACATTTGATTAAATTTCATTAGTCACTCCAGATTTTTTATTGTGACCACAGAGATCAGTCTGAGTGAATTCAGTTTTTTATTACTTTTATATAATTATAATTAATTTCATCAATATCTTTAAGTATATATTTTACCAGTGTGTGTGTGTATTGTTTTATGTGTATGTTTGTAATTCTGTGTAGTAAGATGGACATATTTTAACAAAAAGGATCGGTACCAGCAGTTTCAATTATGCGCCAATGGATTCAGTCTGTTGGTTGCCATGGGGTCTATTTGTGTAGCCTAGAAAGTGGCTCTCAGAATGTACCTGACCAAATGGTACTAAATAAACCAATAGGTTATTGTTAAATAACTTTGGTTTGTCTTTAGTTTAAAGAAAATGCCCCTCATCAGAATAATGATTTAGTTCAGCCCAGGCTTGCCAGTAAAAAACCCATCTGGGTTAGAGACTGTACTAGTGGGGGAAGGGGAATGCTTTAGACAGCTGGCTCTGCACTCTAATGCTGTCTGAGGCTAGCTAGGGCTTATCCGTGCACAGTCTAACTGTGCTGCTTGCGCATGGATACACCTTAAGGGGAATATACCCAATTTAACTCCTGAATAATAGATAATTTAAGAATGATATACATACAGTCTGTGCAGTCTGGCCTGGTGTGTGCAGATGTCATTCTGCTGTGTGAGTTTTGGTCGAGATGCCTCAAATTAGGTCACGGATCTTGTGTTTTAAGACATAAACAAGTTATAAATTGATTTTTCTTTCAAAATACCTTTTTTTCTTAACTGCATACTTAAGTAGGCGGAGTCTCAGTTCTGTCCCTCTGCTAAAATTGAGTCTTTAAGCTGCTGCCAAGTGCAGCACTGGTGGACATCTTGTGTTGCTGCAGGCACATTAACACAACCTATGAAAAACAAGGGACATGGGGATAGAAACACATTTAGATTAAAGCTAATATGCTATTCTTTATTATCCTGAAGGTATTAAACTCCTAGAATGTATGGATTATGAAGGGTTGATCAATCCTACTTTGGTCTCATTGCACAAGCCAGACTCTAAACGCCTGTGTCTTCTGAGTGTGTTGTGAAGCAATGTGGAATAGTCATTATTCATTCATTTTTGTTGAAACTGAAGAAAAAGAGCCTTACACAGCCATTAAAAAAGTATTTGTAATTATGGAGGGGTGATAGAATTTTAAAGGGGATAATTTTTATTATTTCTGTAATGCAGAAGAAAAAAAAAGTTTTATTTTATGTAAATTACTACTTTGCTGGTTAATGTTGTTTAACCCTCTTCTGAACTCCCCTTTATGCCAGAATGGTTTAGTCTGCGCTTGAGCGTAAACTCACAGTGGGGGAAGGGCAAACAGCACTTCAGCACTAGCTGTGCGCTGCTAGCTAGAGATTGTGCGCATTCAATCAAAACCTGGCTGGTCTCTAGTTTATGAGGATTAGGGAGGAAATGCTTGATAACTTAGATTTCTGAATACCTGATAAAAAAAAGATTACTCCAACATATTATTTACACTAGAAGATATATGTGTATTGACCTACTGTTCACAATACTTGTCTGTTGTAATGTCCTGAGTCTCACCATAGTTGCTGCTTATTGTAGCTATGTAATTTACTGTAGCGCGCAAAGAATAATCATGCGGCACACTCACTTCCCTTGTAACAGCCTAGCTCAGTCCCCTCCCTTCTCCCCCCCTCCCCATCCCTCCCTCTCATTATTTGCTCCTTTTTTCCCCTTCTATTCGGCCCTTACAGTTCTCAGTCAACTACAAAAAAAACAAGTCATGTGAACGACCTCTGTGCCTAGCCTACTTTTAGTCTACTCCTTCTGAATGAGTAAATATGTAATATTTCCCATTATGCCCTGGTTTTAGCATGTTATATAATACCACAGATTAGAAACCATAACAATCAGGCTAGTGGTAAAAAAACCACTAAAAAAGAAGACATTTAAGATTGTATCGCATTTGTCAATCTTTTCTTCGACAGACTTCAGAAAAATACATGCCCTGATTGACCTAACGTAGCACATTTTGACGTAACTTAATAAAATGGTAACGCTATATTAATAAAAGGTGTGTATCACATTTTTTCTCATGCCTTCCCTCTATTTTGTTCCTTGGCAACAGAGCTGTGGGAACTTTGAATAAACTGAATATGAAATTTAGTCTTCTAATCAACATAGTCAATAGCAATCTGGAAATAAATACAGGAGGAAGGAAGGTCATTTTGGGATCTATTCAGATTACAATGTAAAGCCAATTGAGAAAATAACTTTTTGATACCTACATTGATAACGCTGGTTGAAAGGATGGTCGTTTTCTTCTTTTTCATAGCAGTGAGTTGATAAAAGCTTGTGTCCAAAGAGGGAATTTTTATAAATTTACCAGGTTTGACATATTGACTATTCAAAAGCGTCATCTAATTTACCTTACATTACAACTAATTTTAAAGACGTGCCTTGTAAAAACCAAAGTCTCTGCAGTGGCAATTCATGGTTTCTCCAAGTTAAATTAAAATACATCTAAAGTTCTTGGTCTTTTTATTTTATTTTGACCACCTGCTAGGAATATGTGGTTGACTAATTCGGTGACCCCATATCAAGTTTCCTTCCTTTGGTATCCATCCAATGTGCTCATTCTATATGGACGTTTAAATAGATTTATTAAGATACTTGTTAAATATGTAGCTGGGATATAGGATGGACACTCTGCTAATATTGAAATCAGTAGATGAAACCAACAATAAGAACAACGTTTGAAACATCCCTAGATGGTAACATTCCCCCTTAGTGACAAAATAACCAAATCACTACATGGTTAACATGGTTATTAAAGCCTTAAGGCAAGCAGTATCACAGCTAGCTCTTTTTGAATTTAGCAGACCGTCAGAGATGTTGTAACAGTTGAGTTACAAGTGAGTAGCTCAGGAACAGTAGTCACACTGAAACTGTCACACAGGCTCAAGGGCACCCACACACTAGAGAAAGGGAGTGAGAGAGAGAAGGAGAAAAAGAAGGACAAAGGGGAGGGGGGAAAGGGGGAACCAGAAATGGGGCCGAAGAGGAGCAATGGTTTCGTCTCGCTCTCTTCTCTCTTTCAATATGGAAATGAAAACAATTATTTATACACACATACAAAGTTGTGTTTTTATATATGTATACATATATATGTATATATATCTATATAGACACAATGGAGGCAGCTAGTCCACACTACTGTCTGACCTCAATACACGAGCAGCCATATTTAAATAACATGTGCTGGCTATGTCTAGCTTAGGATAACATGTCTCGGATGAAAATAAAGACTAACCAATGGTTATTTAGAGGGCCTGGTATAAATTGCGTAATCTGCTGGTCACTATATGTTGTCCCCATATCACGTACAATGTAATATTAAAGTATTTGTGATGGATATGTTATCCACTAAAAACTAGAACTCAAATAGAACTCGCATGATAGTAAGTAGTCAAGTGTGATATGACTGCATTTAACTGGAGTTAGCTTCTGTGAAGCTCAGTCTAGCTGAGCACTGCAAGGCAAGCGGCCATTTTGTGTTTCTGCAGTGAATCCAGAAGCAGACGATGAGGGTGGGGGAGGGGAAGTATGTGCGTAGTAGTAGTGTATTATACCATTAAAACGCAAACTGCTCCACCGCTGAAAAAACGCAACTCTGATGTAGTCGGTCTTAAGGATTTTTATATTAGTAGGCTGATCGAGCATAGGTATAGCATAGGTAATATAGACTATATTTTTTGACAAAAGTTCAATCAATTTTTCGGACATGTATCAGTATTAAATTATATAGGAAAATGAGTATGAATTGGTTGTGAATACTAGTAAGTATATCAAAATGACATATCTAGAGAGGTCTTAAAGAGATCAGAGAGGTTTGCATTTAAAGGGATCATCTTAAAAATAAAAGCAATATGTCGAGTGTAAAAGATTCAGTATGTTATGTATAATTTTTATTAAAAAAATATGAAAACATCTAGAACTGGCGCTGTAGTACCTCTGCTCAGTATGTCCTAGCTTCCATGCAGTGGAAAATAAGAGACAGCCAGATTTTGCCATCGTGTTTTGGTTATTGATAGGTGTGGCTACTGATGCAGAAATGAATGTGTCTTCCTCAATACCTAATATCTAATTTAGATGTGAACAAGCAGTGAAAATCTGTTGTGAGTCCTGCCTGCTGGCAATTCGTAGACATTGTCTTCCTGGTGTTATGGTGTCAGTCCCTCCACAGTGTGAAATCAGGAGGTGGCACAAGTCAATAGCTGACAACTTTGAACTGTAAGGGGGGTGGATTTTTTTTGCTTGACTGGTGCTGTTCCAACTCCACGTCTAACCTTACATCCTCTGTATAGAATCAATCATTTAACTGATTAAGGCATTGCATTGGTTCATACTGCTCATTTGAACTTGTGCCAGTACTGCGTGTGTAGCTATTGGGCTTAAATTGGAGTACCTGCTACTGCTAGTCTTACAGTTATTTTCTAACAAAGTTCTATAGTCAGCAGTATCTTCAGGATGATTCTTAGTCCATAAGAACTCTGCTAGTCCTTAGAGCGTGGTGCTCGTATCGTCTATATCCAGTGTGTTATTTTCAGTGTGGCCGCACCAACTAATATAGTACGTATTCACTCAAGAAGAAAGGAACTTGGTTATATATATAATGATCAGCACTTGTTATACAGCTACAGAACCATGTTTAAAGCAATTATTGAGTATACTTGGTCATAGAAAATGAAGAGATTAGCACTTAGGGTACAACTTGTCTTGACATGGCGATGACCAAAAAAGGAGGCGGAGTTACTGAGCAGATGTCTCTAGAAGGTACCATTGCTGTGTCGATGCTCTCAGCACTGCAGTGAACTACAGCTCTGGTGGCCATTTTGTGATTCTGCAGGCAGTAAAAACACGAGTCTTTATAGAAGGGATTGAATGGGGGATGGGTAGTAGACGCAGAGTAAGCTGATCTCAACTAAAAATATGTAAATTGATGGTTTATTTTGTCCAATCAAAACAAAGGGAAAGTGTTTATAACAAAAAATAAAGAAACTGTCAGTTGTTTTGTGACTCTTGAGTTGTATTTTGTTAGTTGTGCCGGTTCTACATTTTACTTGTTTCAGTACCTCTCTGTCATTGTTATGTCTATTGTCACTATAATCAGTACAGTTTAAAAGCCAAGTCCTGTGTAAGGTTTAGTTTAGTCCAGACGAGAACGATTGGCAGAGTTGTTTATCAGGGAGCAATACATAAATAAACTACTTTGGTGATTTAATTACCTACTATCTTATTCTCCTTTGAGGGGAATTCCCCCTCTACCAAAAAATGGTATAGCCCATTGCGTGGCTGTACATTTCAAAGCAGAGACTGCTGGAGTGGGGGAAGGGTGCTGCACAGTGTCAGGCTGTGCACTTCAGGGCTGGCAGCTAGCTACAGTTGTTCTGTGTAAATGGCAGAATGCGCTGCTTGTAAATAGCAAATTTACCTGAAAAGTACCTATAAGTCATAGCTTTATGTATATTCCTCCTGGGAAATCAGTCCTGAAAACAAATCGGTTTTATTTATCTTTAGCTTCCGATCTGGGGTCTGTGCCGTGCAGAGAATGTTTTTTTGAAAACAGACAATTGAAGTACATGTATATTAACAGAACAGGAATAGAGATGAATTGCACTACCCTGCCACTGAATCAGATGGATTAGTCCAGGCTCAGCCCCTCCCCCTCACGTTTTTTCCCTCCCTCAGTCTAGTGGCTGGTTCTCTGGATCACAGCAACACAAAACATGTGCACGA
>JAVQIZ010075376.1:0-12102 GCA_036023535.2 Galaxias brevipinnis
CACCTGCATTTTGACATATAACTAATAATAATAATTCTGTCAGGCTTTTAGCTCCTCCTAACCTCCTTTTATTGTTGTTGCCTACTGATTTTAATATGCATTGTAAAGTGTCCTTGGGTTTTAGAAAGGCGCTCTTAAATTAAAGTTATTATTGTTATTATTATTATTATTATACTTACGTATTGTATGTCGGTCAGCATTTTGGCATGTGTATTCATGTTTGCATCTTTAATATTGCATCATTAACATTTCTGACGTTCACGGAAATACTGTGCTGTGGTAGGGTAAGAACAGACTGAATCAATTGATTCAGTTTGGCCAAGATTTATTTTTTCCAATTTTGGTGGCATACTCCACCATATTAACGTTACACACCCTTACTTCTTTGCATGTTACGTTACTAAACATTCCCCCAAAGGATGGAAGCAAGTCAATGTAAGTTCTTTGCTAATATTACACAAGCTCCACGACTAACGCTAACTAACCAAGCAAGCCTGCGCCAATAAGGCTAATTAGAAAAAAAGGCTTTAGCAAAGAACTTACATTGACTTGCTTCTACACTCCCCCTCCTAGAATCGCCACTTTAACGTAGTGGAGGGGTTTCAGTCTCCCTGTGATCCTGGGAGCTGTGTTGTTGTTGCATCTGATAATATTGGAAGGCGCGCCGATTTTCAATATTCCAGAATTGACAAGATGTTGATGCGTAGCTGTCAATGTAAACTTGTCACGCACAAAAATGGCGACGAGTAAAGACCAAATGTATTAGTTAAAGCACAAGCGATCATTATATGACCTTGGAAACATGAGTTTTGTTGGGTGGCGTTAGTTGGAGTATTGCATGCATCCTCTGTGTGTTGCGAGTTTGCCACATGTTTGAGGGTAAGGCGGAAAACTTTGCAGAGTGCCACAAAGACCCACAGCATCTCGCATTTGTATCAGTGCTGTTGGCGTTGTCATCCGCAAACAGAGTCGCAAAAGTTGAAGAAATGTTAGCTAGCTATGTTACCTCAATGCAGATATGGGATTGTCAAATAAGGATCAATGGTATAAACCGAAGTTAGCGATACATAGCTAACATTACCATGTTAAGTAGTTTTGGAATCAAGGGGAACGAGAGATCGGCATGTGTGCGCATTGCTTATTGACTAGGGTGGAAAATAATGTAGCCATACTGTATGAGGTATTCTCTGTAGTTTTTGTTGTCATTTCTAAATTTGTTGTCAACAGACATGCTAAGGTAACGTGTGTCACAGCAATGGGAAGAATTATTATTCTGTTAATTTTGTAACGTTAGTAGGCTAGTACAAGTATTAGCCTACATCATATTTGGCTGTCCAGTGTCCACTATTCAAAAGCCTAAGCCTAATTGATTATAGTAGCAAACCTATGCATTTCTTTTCCATTATTCAATCAATAGTATTGATATCTTTCTCTTCCCACAATTAATATATTTAATTGACGAGCCCAGTCTGCTTTGATTGGTCAGCTGGCCAAACAAAGGTAATTTGCCTTTGCGCTGATGAAAACAGCGTTTTCTCGACATGGCAAAACCATCCGGCCTCCACTCTGACTGCCTCTGTCTGATAAGTTACGGAAGAAAACGCTGGACTACAAACGAGGTATGTCAGGCAATTCAGGAGCAGTGTTTTCTGTGAGAGAGAGTAGCTCCCTTTTGCGTGGACTAACGGCTTTTTAACTTTTCAGACCTTTTACATGCACAAAAGGCTACTTAGCTACATACTAAAGGAAAGGGAAAAACCCAGAAAGCATAATAGGTCCCCTTTCACATATACATAAGTTTGTGAGATTTCAAGATATTTTCATGAATAATGATATAATTGCATGTAGATTATCGTTTGCCATAGTAGCTAACTAGCCATATGTCTTGTTACGATACGGCTATACAGTGTGAATATTTAGCTGCAGTATCTCAAAGGCCACGGAGACTTCCTAACTTTGATTCTTAGCTCTGTGCAAAGGCGATTGACTATACAGACTTATGTAAAAAATAACTGCGATGACGAGCATGGTGACAAGGGGAGAGACAGAGTTAAGGCAGAATAAGCTCTTCATAAAGCCTTTTACATTGCCCGAAATATACGATGGAGCTCTCCATAGCTCTACATCAAGCAAGGTTATCCACCTGCACTTGGGATAATAGTAAGACACTGCATACTGAATGTGAGTAAAGTTGTATTTGTTTAATGTTAAAAAACTGATAAGACGTATCAAGCGTTTCCATAAGGCATTCAACAGCAGCACTGTTTTGGGGGGATTTAGAGAACAATTTGGGTGTTAACATTATTTCAATGGAGTCAAATGTTAGATAGTCTTAAGTTAAGGCACCATAAATGATAGCTTACTGGTAATAGGTCTACTGCAAAAGAGCATTATGGTTAGGACACCTCACGCTACCGTGCTTAGTCGAAGTTTACCGTCAACAAACAATATCTAGATGAATGTAAGAAGTCAGATGTTGCAACTGTTCCCAACCCTGAGTGGGTGCTGACACTTCTATTCAGGTCAGTGCTGTCCACTAACACACGAGAACGTAGTAGTGCTGCAGCGGTTATTTTAGGGGGCAGGCCGCTGCACTGCGTGGTCGCTGATGATGGAAACTCAATCACATCCACATTTTGCTGTGGAAATGCATTTCTACTTATTATAATTATGCCGTTTTTCAGGGTTTCACTCACTTCCCATGGCTCGTTTTTTATTAAACTTTAATTAAACTATTAAACTTTATTAAACAACGCATCCCTCTGGCACCACCATTGGGTCTCAGTTGCACTTTTCAAATGTTTGTAACTTTGGCCCAGATTGTCAAATAGACATGAACCAGGTATTGTGTGATGCACAAGCAGATGCTGAACAACTTTGTCAAAGGCCATTTTCATGTTTGCCCACTAGATTGTCCGCCATTTTGAATTTTCTGAATAACATACTTTTGAGAACTAGACTTAGGCCGTTTGTCGGACTACCACCAAACTTCACAGGTAGCATCTGTGGAGAGTGCTCATCACTAATTATTTGAAAAATTCTGACATTTCAAAACACAGCAGACGTCATATCCCGACAACTTCCTGCAGCCTTCCCTTTGTAAGTAAAGGCGTAGCTCCACAACCAAATGCACAATTATCCCCAAACTTGGTACACATCATTAGTAAGACTAGAAGAGGACATATATTGAGTCTGGTGCTAATATGTGGGCAGTATACCAAACAAATCTAAATTCTCAAATATGATATATCTGTGCTTTCTTATGCTAGAGTCACCATATTTGTCTCAAAATATGCTTAGCATGGAGTGAAACAAAATTGCCTTCCGCATATATGAGCTCAGTCATCTTGGTTTCTTGCTATTTTGCAGTTAGAATCAGACCCAAAATGTAATCGGGAGTGCGGAAGCTCAGTGGTTAGCACTGATGCCTCACTGCAAGGTCCTCAGTTAAAACCTCAGCTGACCCAAGGTCTTTTCTGCATGCACTTTCGCTTGAAACACTCATTATCCCTTAACGCAAACAGACATTTCAACTAAACGGTGTGTAGCTTGAGCGTAATGTTGTAGGGGCCATTCTGTCATGCTGGGTCCTGCTGCTTGGACCTCAGAATCGTTGCTTGCAGCAATATTTTTAAATGTTGCAGAAGTTAGCAGGAGTCTCAGACCAGTATTAATTTACCTAACAAAACAGCTGGCTGGCTAGTTAACATTGCCAGGTGTTTTGCATTGGCTTCTACAAATGGATCCCCTATCTAAAACAGTACGATAAAGACTTCAAAAGAAGGTAAAGTGGGTATACGGCAGAGTCCCCGCCCCCAAACGTTTATTCATACTGTAGGATGCTATTACAGAACATTATGGTTACCTATACCTATATTTTCATTCATCTTTTTGTAATTTCTCCATTAGCAATAAACACATTGACCCGTACAACTTTGGGTTGATACCAGTCCAACACGTCAGCCTACTTCTCATTGTCATTCAACAACATTGATTGAACATTAAAATGTAGCTCTGCAAATTATTTCATTAGCTCTAGCATCCAGATATTTTTCAATTGTTGCACAGGCAACATTTTAACAGCCTTATCAACCAGCACATTAATTTAATTCAATCGTCTTGTCATCACATTTAACTTGACTACGCCGCTATGTGACATTTTCATTACATCGCAATAATAATTTAAATAAGTCACACTGCACTCTCATACAGTAAAACAGTATAACGATTAGCGATCGTAGTCAATACATGGCTATATATCAATCATAAACAAGCACAAACACAAACACAGTCTCAATCAATGGTGGACTCAGGGGGCCTGCCCCCACGGATTGGCGTCGCAAAAGTGCCTGGCTCTAGTGGCCAAAACTAGAATAATTGCTCTATAGGCTGCCCTTCACATTGAAAAAGATATGAGTGCCATTTAAAGCAATAAATTATGATGTGCCAGTTTTTTAGAGCCAGAAAACTACATGTCTCAATGAGTCACTGAGTTTTAATGGAGAAAACAACTATTATTTATTTATTTATGAAGGGGGACAGACTGAGACCAGGTGTCCTTTCCAGGAGTGGTTCTGTTTTTACTTTGGGGCTTTCAAGAATGATATAGGGCTGTGAGCGTGTCCTATGACTACTTGATTTGTGTTTTAATATTAACTCATTTTATTTATATAGCACTTTTCTGACAGCCAAAGACGTTTCACAATATATACATAGATAACATGACAAAAATAAACAATTTTAAAAGGGATGTAAGGTAAAAAGGCAACCCAGCAATGCCTTGAAACAAGGGAAAATATAAATTCCCATTGTTATTTATTCCATCCATTTAAGTTATGAGTTTTGGCCACACTGCCCTCTGGAATGTTCAGATGTCAGAGGGGGCTTAATACAGGTCACCGTAACACTGTTCTTCGTATTAGATTAAGATATAAGCACTTCATGACCAATGAACAGATACATTCTTGTTTCCATGCTGTCAATGTAAAGTGAAAGATTTTTTTGTTACCTTTATTATTGTGTTTAGGCTATGCCCTGAACTGTCCTCCTTACACTGCTTTTGTAGCAGAAAGATTACATAAATCTAGGGTGAGTTTGTCCATTATATCCTTATGCTAAAATTGAATGTCAATCAACATTTTACAGCTGATATAAACCCCTTACCGGAAGGGGTATGCCCCGGACATCCCTAGGTAGTTCGCATATCCTTGTTAAATTTTTCACCCCTAATGAGTTTGCATCCCTGATTTTTTTTATCTGGATCTCCAAAAAAATAACAACGCATTTTTGTGCATCATGCAGTAGATGCCCTTTTTATTTTTATGCCCCTGACCTTCAAGTCCGCCACTGGTCCCAAACATCAATGACTAAGTGAAAACAATCCATTCATCACTATAGCCACTCGGGACTCAACAGGTTAACTCACACCTTGCAAAGTGTAATCATCACAAACACATCTAATTTTATAGCGATTCAGTTTCTAGACATCCGACATCCGGCTAGGCCCACTTGTGATTTTGTAGCATATTTCAATATGCTAAACGTTGACGCTGTTCTGAAATATTTATTTTTTATTTGGCTCTATTATGTCTGTTCGGTGTTCAATTTACATTTTGTGAAACAGATGCATATAAGAACTTTGCAATAACGTTATTGGCCAAAGACTAAATATTGTCACTTTGGCAAATATCAATACAAATGAGACTTTCACCACTGCCTCGCTGCCAGCCTCCGGGATATTTCTCCAAATGTTTAAAACACAATGAAATTACCTATATTACGGTACATTGTGAAGACTAACTGGTGAGAATAAAAACATGGTGTGAATAAAAAGTCATACCGACTAGGGCTGAACGATTTGGGGGTAAATATCTAATTGCGATTTTTCTGACAGATATTGAGAATGCGATTTGATTTGCGATATACTCTTATTTTTTTGTTTAAGCAAAGCTTCAGTTCAATAGTCACTTTGTAATATATTTAAAACATGTGATGGAGCATTAACACCTGAGATACCATGAAAATATTACCTGTACTTTATTTAAGTGCAAGGATGAGAACTGAAAAGATATGAATTGATTTAAAAAATGAATAAGTATTTTTTTTAAATATTGGCATAGAACGTAGAGAAATCAAACATAACACAATTATCTCAAAAGCTGTCACTGTTAAGTAAGTTAAATAAAGTGATAAAACAAATCTAGAAAATAGGACCTTTCTATAAATTATCTCCTGTCTGAAACACTGGCTGCCTGCGCATGGTGTAAAAGGGAGCAAAGGAGAGAGAGCTGTCCGCTCTAACCTGCAATTACTCTAAGCAGAATACATGGGAATAAATTAGTTTAATAGATTTCTCACCTTTTCTTGATGGTCTGAATAGGTAACTAGATTTGTTGCTATTTGCCTTTAAGAAATAAAGACAGTAGGAGGGTTTGAAAAATCACTAAATGTAGCAAAAGACGCTAAAGTGACAACACTTTTTCCTTGGGTTTTGTGTTGTTGGTGGGCGTATACATAGTTGCATTACGCCACTACCGATTGGTGAGCATGACTTGCGTATTACTTGTACATGAACTGCACGGCATTTCTGATTGGTGAGCATCACCGTCACAAGGATGGCATGCGTTTGTATAAGCATTGACCGTTTAAACCCTGATTAGAGGAGCTAACTTAAATAGCAGCCTTTGCGATTTGCTAATAGCATAGTCTCAAATCGCGATTTCGATTCGAAATTGATTAATCGTTCAGCCCTAATACCGACCAAGCCTACTGGTTTGCAAATCTTTTGTAATGAACACCCGGATAGCTTTGTTTTTGTGTCTGTCTGAACTGGAACAAAGTTTGCTGATATGCAGCGGGGCGAGGCTTGTATTTTCCCGTCGGACTCTACTTTCCTCGTGTCGATATGTCTGGATGAAGTTTATTCACTTCTACAACCGTAAACTGTTGCACCCCTTGTCAGCATCTGTCAGGAATTGTTTCTGGACATGATAGAGCCAAGGGTCCAAAAACTGTTTGTGGCTGTGGCAAAATGTGAGGCTTGTCCAACCTACCTCTTTGTTCTTCAGGTTCCCCGTCACCACCTGTGTCTTCTTGTATAGGCTCTTGTTGATCTTGCAGTTGTCTTATCATGTGGTCCAAAGGGCTTATTCCTGGAATTGCTGCTGTCTGCTGGCCAATCACCTGCTCAACCACCTCACCGTCCCCTGACCAGCAAAAAAAAATGGCGCAGGAGTCAAAGCTGGCATTGTTTCCACTTGTGCTGCCAACTTAAGATGTTGGTAGCAGACAGAAATGTGGTTGCACAGATGTTTTATCAATATTTAGAATTTTATTTTACAACTTTTACAATAGCTTGCATGCTCAAAGCAAGATATAAGGCTACAAAATGTAACCACAGTAGAAAAGTTATAAAATATAAAAACCCTATGTAGGTGGAAATACCTTTGTTGACCTTTTTTACCTTAGAAAAGTGGATATTTTTTATATTTAACACACCACTCTTCCAATGTACAAGAAATTTGTTAACTTTAAAATATGATTATCATATAGGGCTGTCCCGAATAAAATGTTTGGGGAGGGGGGGCCTCTAACAACAACAGGCTATTCCTCAAACTTATTGAAACAAACACCGGCTACAAATTCACATATTCGCTTTTGGGAAGCTAAATTGCTATCGCAGACCATTGAAAAACACTAAAATGGCGCTTTGCATGGAGCCTATGTGCAACGCCTGCAAGTGGAAAAAAAACAATTAAATCAGACAGTGTTGTATTTTTTACTACTGCAAAGTGGCAAGCCATGGGTGACTGCTGTAAGAGCAAAGCGGCGATCCAATAAAGTTGTATTCCAATGTTAATTTTGTATTGGTTGTTGTAAGAATTAGAAGATATGAAACTGCGGAAATGGCTGTAAATAGTCATGTTTCTTCAAGTACAAAGACGAATAAATGTCTGACGCGTGCGGTGACAACCTCAAGCAACACAATACTGTACTCGTCTCTCATGATCACGCAGAGGTTTTTGGAAAAGTTGGCAGCCCTGGCAATAATCAAATTACATTTAGGCCTATTAAACAACCAAATAAAAACGAACTTTAGGCTATGGGCCTATACCTCATAGGCCTATACCAAAATTAATGAATACTAGAGAGACTGTAGCCTATGCCAACATCTCTGCTTGCTAGTTGTAAGTCGGTCACATGGTCAAACTCCCAGTTTCAGTGCTGGTAATGGTTAGATTACATGAGAACAGAGGCACAACACTGCTAAGGTTAAATGTTCCTGTCCAATAATAACTAATAATTAATGCTGATGCTAATGAATAATGTTGGATTAGGACTACTATTTTTATGTGCTATTTATATTAGCTATTTTAAAACAGTATTTGGGATAAAAAAAAAATCAATTTTGATTTGGAAATACATTTCCATGGCAATGATTGAAGCTTCGAAGCATTCGGGTCATCCCTAGCATCATATTATAGTTAAGCTGAAGTTAAACAAAACCTCATCGAATTACCAACAACCATTGTGGAAAGGTTTACTGTAAAACGTTTTGAATGAGTCTGATTGTGCCGTAGAGAGCTTTTACCTTTAGCTGTTAGCTGAAAATCGCTGTAAGGGTGCATGTTATCATGAGGAACACATTTGTCATCAAAACCCATAAGTATGCCATGATTTTACACCATTTTGGATTTGGTGAGAAACAGTCACACCACTTGTCTGGGTATGTGCGTAGTCCAGGGGTGTCAAATTCAAACTTACTGAGGGCCATGCTGAGGGTTGTGAATAAAATCAGGGGCCAGAGAGTTATTACAATGATTATTTGTTTATTGAAGAAATATAAGTAGGCTAGTAACTGTATAAATAAAAAAATATTGCATGCATGCACAGTTAAATATTATGTTTTTCCATGTTTGTGGTTATTATTACCAGCAAAACTGATTAAAGCAAAACAGTATTTATCAAGTGCTGAAAATTGTTTTGTGTAAAATAACTGCAAAATTAATCAAACCACAGTTGCATTACAGTACTTTTTAACAAAACAACAAATAATGTATTTGTTAACAGCAAAACTGATTAAAAAAGAAAAAGTCAATGCAACAAGTCATATCTCAAATTGTATGGCTTATTTTGGAAACTTGAAAGGACACACCAATAGGGCCTATAATGCCAAATCTAAGCAAAATAGGCACTGTGCTTGCTTTTAGTTCAACTCTTACCAGACATTCTGCTCCTCGTCTATTCTACGCTTAATGTCCTTTGCTATGGCCACTTTCAATACCGAGACCAGATGCTGGTCTGTGAGGCGGGATCTGTGGGATGTCTTGTTCGGTTCCATTACGGAGAACATCTGTTTGCATGAGTAGGTGCTTCCGAACATAGACATGATGCGTGCACCAGAAAGGCGAAGCTGTGGCATTGATTCGGGGAGTAGAAGTGCAAACTCAGCAGCCCCAACTGACTGGTACTGGGTCTTCAGATTCACATTGCAATTCAATGAGTTCCAACTGCAAGTGCTCAGGTGCGGTGTCAACATCAATTGCAAATGGATTTGCGTACAGATCAAGGTTGAATTTCTGTGATTCAAAATCAGCACATCTCCTGCGGAATTCCGCTTTGCGTGTGTTCCGTTTGTCAGCATGCACTTTGGTCGGGAATGGGATGGTGACTGGCAAGTAGGAAAGTGAGACAAGTCAGTGATCAGCTGCTTTCGACCCTAGAGTTTTACATTCAGGGCATTGATGTGCTCTATTATGTCACACAAACGCCAAGTTACTTAGCCGCTTTTCATCCTCAAGCTCAGGGATGACCTTTTGTTTGCTTTCCATGAAACGAGCAACCTCAATGCTGGTACTATAAAATCCTAAAAACACTTTCCCCTGACTCAACCAGTGCACCTCCGTGTGGTATGGGACAACCTAGTGCACAGAGTTCTCCTCTAAAAGTGCCCAGAATTGCCGGTGATTCAAGAATATTTATTAAGTTTACAGTTTTGGTTACAGCTGTCATTACATGCTCCATGCCCAACACCTTTCCACAGAGGGCTTGCTGGTGGATGATGCAGTGGTAGGCAGGTTCTCTCTCATGTGCCCAATCTTCACTCGAACCAAACCACGGACCTCCCCGCAGGTGCACAATTTGTTGTCAGCCCAACAGGTTTATTGCACTAAATTCCGTTTTGTTGATGCACTGCTCCACTTGTGTGAAAATGTCCTGTCCAGTAGTTGTCCATTGAATCGCTTTTAAATACAAAAGTTCCTCAGTGACGGAAAACTGTGTATCCAACCCCCGTATGAATATGGAAAGCTGGGCAGTGTCCGTGCTGTCTGTACTTTCATCTACAGGCAACGAACACAAAACTAATTCCTTGGCTTTAGTTTTTAGCTGGATCTTTAAGTTGGAGGCCAGCTCATCCACCCGACCTGCCGCGGTATTTCAGGAGAGACTAATATTTGCAAATGCCTGCTTCTTGTCAGAGCATACAACATCATACACCTTTTCAATGCAATTTTTAATAAACTCTCCCTCCCATAAAGCTTGCCTTCACAGCTCCCTCACAATGACTGTTGATGCGGGTAAACATGTTTGGCTGTTGTTGCGTTTGAAAGTTGCGTTTCAATTCTTTGACTTTTTTCTGCCGCTGTTCCATGTCCATGTTTCCATAATGCTCATCATGCTTAGTTTCCAAATACCTCCAAAGGTTATACTCTGAAAACTGCCAATGACTCGACATACGAGACACATTGGCTTTTGTTTCAATTCACAAATGAAATATTCTGTTTCCCATCTTTCTTGAAATTGTCGATATTCATTGTCCGCTTTTCTTTTTTAGGCCATTGTTTATGCTAGCTACCTTTGGAAAGGCAGATAGCATTTACGTTGTTTGCATTGTACCCTCGGTAACTTATTTGGCCTTTCTCAATATCTGATAAAAGCATGAGAGTGGAGCATGGCAGCGTCTCCTGCGTTTCAATTTTGTATTGTCACGGACATAAATTTAAACACCAACGCACATTAAACTGATTGTCTGAATTTATTGGTGGGCCTGCTTAAAAGTCGTGGAGGGCCGTGTCTGGCTCGCTGCCCTTAATATTGACATATATTGCGTAGACCACTCATTCCAACTTTACAAGAATGGGCATGCAGCACATTTGCGAATAGCTCCTCTAAAAGCATATAAAAAGTATGTACCTTAAACAACATGGCTACCATGCACCAATGCAATTTCAAAAAGGTGTCTTCCAACTAAAAAGCTAAACAACTGTCAAACGGGAGGTATATCTCACATTTAGGAGACTTTAATGACACAATAAACCTGTCACAAAACCGGAGACCAACAGGAGATTACTGACAAATGACGTGGACAAACTTGACTGACTACTCAGTGGTTAGCACAGGGCTGTCAACTCTCACGCATTGAGTGAGAGTCACACAAATGACTCTCCACACACTCTCACGCCACACCTCATATTTCTCACTCATTCACGCATTTTCCTTTTGGGAAGTGTAAGTTGCTATTGAAGACCATTGAAGAAAAAAAACTCAAAAATGCCGCTTAAACCCACCACCAGCACTTACGGAATCCGAAACAGGGAGAGAATAATAATAATTAAAAAATCTGACAGTGCTCTACTTTTTTTCCTTCTGCAAAGCGGCAAGCCATGGGTGACTGCAATCAGAGCAAATAAGCGGCGATCCAAAAAGAACATTTGAGAAAGTTGTAGGCTATTCTTAATGTTCAATGGTTGGTGTAAGGATTTTAAGTTATGTTACTGGGGAAATGGCAGTAAATAGTAATGTTTCATCAAGTAAAAAGACAAAGATATGTCTGCCGCGTGTGGTGATGACACCAAGCCCCAAAACAAATTGTTGCACACGCTCACCTTTCTAGCAAGCGTTTTCTGAAAAGTTGCAAGCCCTGGTTAGCGTTACATCCATCATACATGCGCATTGCTCTATGATACAGCAGGGATTTCCACAAGATAGATAATCGATCGATCGATCGATTATCTATGATTGATTGATTGATTGATTGATTGATCAATCAATCAATCAATCAATCAATCATAGATAATCGATCGATCGATCGATTATCTATCT
>JAVQIZ010075388.1:0-17088 GCA_036023535.2 Galaxias brevipinnis
AAAGAGAATGGGGGGGGAAGCTGCCCCTTGGGGCAGAGAAAGAGAAGGGGGGGGGAGCTGCCCCTTGGGGCAGAGAAAGAGAAGGGGGGGGGAGCTGCCCCTTGGGGCAGAGAAAGAGAAGGGGGGAGAAGCTGCCCCTTGGTTGGGGGTGCATCTTCCTTTTGGCAGTGGAACAGCACTCTTAGTACTCAACATGGCAGAGGGGGAGGGTGTACACAATGCTCTTGTCGGACAAGAAGGCCATTTCAGTGTTGGGATGAGATGAAGGCATTCTAGTAGGCAGCCAGGTCACAGTGTTGGAGCTAAACCCTCAGATGAAGATGGTGGCCGCAGTCTCTCTATACTCACTCCACTGGCTTTGGATCGCAGGTTTCTGGGAGACAATGAAGATATGTTTATTTGAAGACTTTTGTACAATTCTGAGAAAAACACAGTTACGACACTGCAAAAGAAATGATAAAAAAGCTTGACTTCATTTCCACAGAGACAATTTGAGGACGAGTAGTGAGACCAGCAGTCAAATACCACCATCATGTGGACAGGCCTATCAACAGCAGGACTGAGGCGGGGACAGGCTCAGTAGAAGCCTATGAGCACTGTCAAAGTAGAACTCTATTCCAAACTCCTAATAAAATCTGATATCTATACAAAATACAGGTAGAAAAAGCCCTTCTATGAATAAAGGATTACAGTTTATTTGTGCCCTCCTTTTCGTTAATCTTATAGGATTGGAAAATTGGATGTGCTTAACATACAGCAGAAAAAAGTATTTTGGTTATTTTAGAAATCCATGTCCCACTAGAGTGGTCTGTCATGAAAAAGGCTGGGAAGAGCACACTCACACTTTTCAAGGTCAACTGAGTGTATTGTTTTTATTATATTAACATTAGCTCTCCCGCTATTTTAGCTAAGGCTGCTCAATTGGCTTGACTTGATCAGATTGCAATAGCAAAGTACAATTAATAGTAATTTTTTGCAAACAGTAGTCAAGATAATATATTAGTTGACAATTTTCACCTGAACAAACGTTAGCTACATCCAGACGTAATCCACACAAGATTCGTGTAAGGTTATTTTGACAAGGTTAAGAGCAGATTTGAGCAGAGATGGGTCAAATTTGTTACGTCAAAATGTGTCATTAAAGGCTGTTATCAGCTCCTGTAACGATCTGTATTCAACAATTTAACTCTGTTTTATATCATTTAAACATATTTTAATTTATTATTTTAGAAATAATAAAAAAACAATGCCAGTTTGAGATCGACCCTAACCCATGTTAAGTATCAATAGAAGATGAACTGACCATCATAGCAACAATGAATCAGGGCTTGGATGAAGTACTGTACCTGTAAGAGATGGCACCTCTTCAGGTTGTAACACTGTCTCTGTGGTTGTTTGTTGAGGACAGCTGACCTCTTGGTAATCCTCAGTGTCTCCCTGGGGTGCAGTGAGAGGTTCCTCCAGTCTCCTGGTCCCCTCCTCTTTCTGCCCCTCCCCCTCCCCAGAGTCAGAGCTCCTGATGCTGAGGTGTCTCATACGAGACACAGAGTCCACCTCTTTCATCCGGGCCAGGCGTTCTATAGCCACCCGTGTGGGGGAGGATGTCAGCTTGTCCTGCAGGGCCTCTATTCTCTGAGAGGGCCCTCTGGCCCTCCGGTCCCCCTCCAAGCTGACAGAGAGCCTGTGGTCTGGGTTTGGGGGTACCGACAGAGGCAGTCTCTCCGGTGGAAACTCTGGTAACCCTGGGTTTTCTCGCCCTAGATGCGAACGTAGAACAATGGTGGGCTCTAGCACAGCCGGTGGCTTTTTGTCTTGCTCCTCGCTGTTTTCCACTTCCTGACATTTATCTTTCACTCCGTCCGTCGGCTTCCTTGCTCTGCCTTCAGGTAAATCTACAACAACAGGTACGCTGTCTGTTAATTCCATCGGCTGTGTTGCTGCCTTGCTGACCCTCTGCTCTCCGGTGACTAGGGACTCTGCCGGCACGTCAATCCCTAATATCCTAGCTGCCCTTTCTTCTATAGACTGATTCTCTGGAACCCCCTCAGCAGAGCTGCCCTTACATGGATCATGTGGGTCTTCTCCCGGAGCACGGTCAGTCTCAGCACTCCTCATACTTTCATCAGTCAGTGAGGGCTGCTCCCTTGTTTCAGGGAGCTCTGGGGGATTGGAGCCAGAGTCAGTGGACTCCTTGGTGTTTGTGTCCTCTGACCTTCTTCCAGAGTCAGTGGACTCCTTGGTGTTTGTGTCCTCTGACCTTCTTTCAGATGCAGCACATATGGGAGGACTACTGTCGTCAACCACACTGCTGTGATTGGCTGAGCTGTCGGAGCTGTCTTCCTCATGGAGAGGAGGCATTGGAGCCTGTCTCATCTGATTCTCACTCTCTCTTTTACAGATGGGACACTCCTGTTCTGAGTCAGCACTGTGGTCCTGGGGAGGGTCTGCATCATTGCCCGCAGAGCCTTTGTTGACCTCATTTGAGTCTTTGGACTGTCGCAAAGACTGACATATGTCCTCATAGTCTGGGGGGCTAGTCAGCGTGGAGGCATCCTGCATGGGCTGTCTGTCTGCCCAGGGGACCTCAGCTGCAGTGGTGGGCATTGCTGGACAAAAGTCAATTGTTGTCTCAATGGGCTCATCCTGTAGGTCTAGTTTTACTGTCCTGCCATCGCTGTTTCGTCTCCGTGAGAGGTGTGAGACCACCCTGTATTCTCTGAAGCCCGTTTCCCGAGGTGGGACAGGAAGTTCCTCTCTAAGCTGCTTGCTGAAAGTCACAGACTTTGTGGCTGGTCTGGAGAAGGCGCTCTTGACCTCTCTGTACTCTGGGTTGACAGACACCGACCAGCTATCCATGCTGCGCCTCAGGCTGCTAGGTTTGTTGAGGGGTTCCCCTGTCAACCGGATCTTAATACGCTCAGGAATTTGGACTGAGCCATCTGGGACTTTATTAGTGGCAGTGCCCAGCTCCAGGATGTCCTTGTAGGCTTCGTTTAGATCTTCAATGCACTGGTCCACACTGGGACGTTGGCTGCTCTGCTGATCCTGCAGCTCTTTGTTGGTCGTCTCCAGCTCCTCAATGGCTTCCCATGGTTTCCCACTAACTGGTTTCAACAGGAACTGTCCGAAGGCCTCCTGGCCGCCACTGGGTGCTGGTTTGGCCTCGTCTACGTTTCCTGAGGGTGGTGTTGCTGGCTGCTGAGCTGTGCTCTTGTTCAGCTGGCTAGAGAAAGTGGAGGTCAGGGAGAAGGCGCTGTTGCTCGACGGTGTGAGGCTCTTGACTCCCTTTATAGGATAGCTGAAGGTAGTGCCACCCACACCACTGCCTGGGGAGGCATCTGTTCCAGGAGGGGCAGGCTCTTGTGCTTCCTTGCTTTGGGGCCCTGGAGCGGTAGGCTTTGGGGCCTCGGGGCTCGTCTGCGTCTCCTGATCTCGGTACTGATTAGCAGGCCAGGATCCTGATAACTTCAGCTCCTTGTAATGGTTGATCTTGGGGGGTCTACAAGGGAGCTTTCTCACCATTTTGCTGCTTGCTCTACTGCTTGTTTTGCTGCTTGCTATGCTACCGGTGAGTGCTTGCAACTCAGCCTCAGCTGAGGATGTGCTTTGGAGACTTTGGTTGGTTAAGTGGCCAGTTTTGTTCTCACTTGGACTTTCCACTGGGTCTGGTGACTTTTCGTCATTGTTATTCTGGTCACGCGATGTCCCACCGGACTGTGAGGGAACAGGAACAGACACCAAACAAAATATTGTCTCGCTAAGTTTCTTTTTAATATCTTTCTTAGGTTTCTCTTTCTCAGGGTCAGGTGGATCTTGATTTTTTGTTTCCATCACAGTTTCAGCCACATCTTGGACTACAGGCTTGCATGGTGGGGGTGGGGGGGGCTTGTTGGGCGGAGCTATTGGGGGCTTGTTGGATGGAGCTGTTGGGGGCTTGTTGGATGGAGCAATGGGGGGCTTGTTGGGCGGAGCTATGGGGGGCTTGTTGGATGGAGCTATGGGGGGCTTGTTGGGCGGAGCTAAGGGGGGCTTGTTGGGCGGAGCTATGGGGGGCTTGCTGGGCAGAGCTATGGGGGGCTTGCTAGGTGGAGGTGGAGCAGGCTTGCTTGGAGGAGGTGGCCTAACCTGAAAAGATGTGGGATAGTTTGAACCACAGCTTTGCTCAGGAGCTACACTTTCACATCCTTTGTTTATTCCCCTGTTAGACCATCTTGTAATGTTTTCGTTGTCGAGAGATGTTTGGCGGCTTTCTGTATTTATAGACAGCCCCTGTTGGGGGGGGAAGGCACTATCACTTGTAGATTGTCCTGAAACCTTAGTGCAGGGAATCTCTTTGTTGATGTTTCGGATCTTATCCGAGTCAGCAGGAGAATTACCGCCAGGCCCACCTGAGATATGTCTCACTCGTGGGTCTTCACAAGGTATATAACGAACATGTCTTGGATGTTCTTCATATCCTGGATGGACCTGTTTCCGATCCCCATAGTGCTCCAGCCATGAGCCTCCTGTGTGTCTAGAAAACCACCTCCCTGCCTCTGAGCTAACAGGCATCTGCAGGGCCTCCGCCCGCCACCTTAAGTTGGCCACTTCGTTGCGGTTAACTGGGACTCCCTTTGGAGGGGGTGGGGCTCTCCTATAGGACGGTGGTGGGATGTACCCAGGGGGTTCCATACCATAGATGGCAGAATGTTGTGCGTAATAGTCTTGCCTCTGCAGTTCTCCTCCCCCTGGATAATAGATAGACCTGTCTTTTTGTTTGGACCCCATATCTACAGCAAGCATCTCTGAGCTACCCCTAGTCTGCTGGTGAATCTCATACGATGGAGGCTTTACTGGCCTGCTGAACCTGGGCTTTGGTAAAAGTGCAACATGGCCACTTGGCCAACCATTCCTGCCCCAGCGGTCCCTGCCAATGTTCCCACTGTAATAGTATCTACTGTAAGGGCCTGAGAAGACAGTGCTGTTTACTCTCTGCTGCCTGTCAGGTAAGCTTGGTCTGGACTGAACCATCTCTGTGTGCTCAGTGCCGTCGGGTGACAGAACTCTAGGGAGGGACTGGGACTTGCCTTTGGTCCTGGGGTGGAAAGCACCCTCTGTGCTCCTCAGGCGGTACTGTTCCTGAGTCCACCTCTCACCGTCCCCGTCAGACAGTTGCCTCCCCAGTCCCACAGCTGGACGCCACTCCTCTGTCCCCAGGCTCTGGCACTTCCTTTCTCCGGTTACCCTCAACTGGCCCGGGGCTGAGTCTGGATCCCTCAGCCACGAGATGTCCTCCCATAGCCGCTGCTGCTGCCGCCTCTCAAACCGGTGCTCCTCAGCTGCTATCAGAGCCTGTGGTCTCCATGAGCCAGTGGAGGCCCTCAGCTCTCTGCCATCAGCATAGTCCAGGAGGACACTGAAATCCTGGCCTCTCCTCCTCCAATAGGAAACATCCCTCTCATCATGGCTCAGCTGCTCTGAATAAGATAAACTAGGTACATCGTAGAACCTAGAACGACAGGAAAGCTTAGAGTTAGTTATAGTGAGCAAATCAAATTCAATTCAAAATGTATTCTATTTGGGGCAGACATTTTATAGCTTCTTCGACACTTCACCTAAACCTTTCTAATCATTGTACATAAAACCTTTCTGAATTTTCCATGAACTTCGTGACCTCCAGTCCACTTTTCAGTCAAAGCATCTGACTCTCAAATCTAAACAGTATCAGTGCAAAAAAAGAGATCAGGGCACTTGTAACTCTATTGACAGATCATTGACCAAAATTTATTAATTATTTGACACCTAGAATACTGATAATTGTCACATTTAATAGGTTCTCCAAATGTGTGTTTTCACTTTGGATGTGGAGAGGCTGAGTCTCCGTGGAGCAGTACTGCGGCATACATCAGTCTCCATCTCTCAACTCACAGAAAGGTCAAAAGTGAAATATTTTCAGCATATTAAACCACAATATGATGCACTTTAACTCTGGTAATATGCACTTTCACATCAGGCTTAATGTCTGAGGCTTAAATGTCATTGCTTGTAAGTTAACCTTCTATCAAGTGAACTGAGTACATGAAACATACTTCCCTCTGCATGTCCAATCTTATTTCAATTTGAATTATCCAAAAAGGCTAAAATAAACATTCCAAAACAAAAATTTGGCGCTAAGTCTGTCCGCGAAGTGAAGTTGACAAAAATAGACTTCGTAGTCCGCAATCGCAATCTGATGGATCTAACGGCCCGAGCGCTATAGACAGACGTAGAGAAGGGCCTTATTTACCAAATATTCAATTGTAAACTTAAAAACTCACATAATGCATTGATATTTAAGCATTTTAATTCAACTTAAAGATCTAGGCCTAAATCATAAAAATATGGAAAAAAATATTTATCCCTTATTTTATCGCCAAAGTCAGGGTTTGACTTAGACACGAGGTCGACTTGTACACATGCAAATACGATAGCTAAATGTTTACATGTTCTAGTGTAATGAGAATACAGAACATTTGTGGTGGTGGTCTGAAATCTAATAGAATCCCTGTTGTCCATAGCGTGCAGTATGCTTTTTTAGGCTGACTGACTCAGTCACATCTAAGCTTGTCTCAGACCACTCTTCAAACGTCTGTTGTAGAAGCCGTCAAAATGGAGTTAAATACACTAGAAAGTGTATTTATATTTATTTTCAAAAAATAAAATTATTTTCAAGACAACTTAGTTAGGCAGAAGCTAGAAAAAACAACCTACAAAAAAATAAATAAAATAATTGTTCAACCACAAATTAGTTATTTACACTAGTCCATTAGAAAGTGCATTTATATATTCTTTTATAAAATAATTTTGGTGACGTTGAAAGTTCCCTACTGTTGTATGCTTCAAGTGCAATTTGTGCAAAACACAGGAAACATGGGAACACATTTGGTCAATCAGATCCAATAATGCGCCATGATCTTTTCCCTCTGGTCCTCTTTATGACACAGCATGGTAACAGACTCTGCCTTAACACAACTCAATAATTATACATGTAAAGTATGCATGTATATACACATTTTGTTCTCAAATGCCTCCAAAATAAAATAAAAAAGACAATACATTGGTCCACGCCCACATTCATTAGGCACTGAAGTCAATGGATGGTTTTCAGCATACGCTGCTGTATTGCTTTGAGCGCTCGGCACACTTGCCCAGCAACATGCTGACATCACTGAGCACGTGCTGGGCGTTGTTCAGAGTGCCAGTGTTTACAGTGGAGTGATTAGCATCCTGTCTTGGGGCATGTTCAGTGCTGCTCAGCCTGCTCTGTCTAGTGCTGCTGTTGACATCTGTCTGAAACGGAGGGGATTATACTGCTGCATGGAGGGGGTGGACCCTCTGACAGTGAATCCACGTTACTATGAGAGCGTTTTTAGGCAAAAGGCACCTTTATGTATTTCCTAGCACAAGGCAGCTGTGCTGCAGCTACAGTACTCTGCAGGAGGAGCGATGAAGGAGGGAGAAGGGGAGAGGGAACACAGCCCTGCGCACTGCAGACAAAGTGGCTTGCTTTTGCATGCAATACCTAAAGGCCTGACAGTAAGGGAGGGGAAAGGAAAGGTATGGGAATATCTCAATAGAGAGGGGAAAAAAACTCACCCGCTATCCGTGGCAAGTGAATCTCCCAGGGCTTGTGCGTCACCTAGGTTACCGCTGCCAGCTTCTTTCCTCCTCTGGTTCCTTTCCCCACTCTCATTGTCAGCAGGGTTGCCTTTCACCAGCGCCTGCCTGCTGCCATAGGTGCTGGCCCCCCGCTCAGCCTCATAGCCGTTCAGCGTTCCACGACCTGCCCTGTTCTCCACAGCCTGGAAGTCCTCGGGACGCTTGTCGTAAGGTGTGCCAGAAGGGGGGCCACTCCTGGTCAATTTGTATCCATGCGAAATCAGAAGGTCCTCCACACTGTACATAATGATGTCTCTCCTCTAGGCAGGAAGGTGAAGGTGTGTTGCTGCCTTATGCGCAGTGCTGCTGCTGCTGCTGCTGGTGGAAGGTGGGACACAGGTGCTCAGTTGAGGCCATCACTGAGAAGAGAAACAGAGGAGGATTTAGCGTATATGTGATGGTCATGGTGGGACCAGCTCCACGAGTGGAACCTTCTCCAGAATAACTCTATTCCAATGTGTCATATACAGTTGATGTCAAAGGTTTACATACACTAATTTGAAGTCATTAACATTTTTTAACCACTCCACAGATTTCATGCTAACAAATTATAATTTCGGCAAATATAGTTTTTGCATGACATAAGTAATCTTTCCAATAATTTTTTACAGACAGACTATTTCACTTAAATTTCACTATTTCACAATTCCAGTGGGTCAGAAGTTTACACACACTAGGTTTAATGTGTCTTCAAACACCTGAAGGTACCACGCTCACTTGTACAAACAGTATAAACTTCTGAAACAACCACGCTCACCTGTACAAACAGTATAAACATCTGAAACGAGCATGCTCACCTGTACAAACAGTATAAACACCTGAAACTAGGACACTCACCTGTACAAAGAATATAAACACCTGAAACGAGCACGCTCACCTGTACAAACAATATAAACACCTAAAACGAGCACGCTCACCTGTACAAACAGTATAAACTTCTGAGACAACCACGCTCACCTGTACAAACAGTATGAACACCTGAAACGAGCACGCTCACCTGTACAAACAGTATGAACACCAGAAACGAGCACGCTCACCTGTACAAACAATATAAACACCTAAAACGAGCATGCTCACCTGTACAAACAGTATAAACTTCTGAAACAACCACGCTCACCTATACAAACAGTATGAACACCTGAAACGAGCACGCTCACCTGCACAAACAGTATAACCACCTAAAACGAGCACGCTCACCTGTACAAACAGTATAACCACCTAAAACGAGCACGCTCACCTGTACAAACAGTATAAGCACCTAAAATGAGCACGCTCACCTGTACAAACAGTATGAACACCTAAAACGAGCACGCTCACCTGTACAAACAGTATAAGCACCTAAAACGAGCACGCTCACCTGTACAAACCGTATAAGCACCTAAAACGAGCACGCTCACCTGTACCAACAGTATAACCACTACGGGACCACATGGCCATTATACCGCTCAGGACGGAGACATGTTCTGTCTCCTAGAGATGAACCTACTTTGCTGCTAAAAGTGCAAATCAATCCCAGAACTACAGCAAAGGATCTTGTGAAGATGCATAAGGAAACATGTTCAAATGTATCTATGTCCATTCCACAGTAAAACCAGTCCTATATAAAAATAACCCGAAAGACCCATCAGAAGGAAAACAGCTCCAGCTCCAAAACCGCCATAAAAAAGCCAGACTACAGTTTACAACCGCATATGGGGACAAAGATCTTACTTTTTGGAGAAATGTCCTCTACACTGGTCTGATGATCTTTTTTTTTTAACTCTTTGGTCATAATGCTTATCTGCCACAGCATTAAACCAGTGGAAAGGAGAGTTGTTTTATCATTAGTTACTTTAGACGTTTGTATTGATTTATCTGTAGACTGAAAAAATGATTACTTTGTGTACTGAAATTATGGTAGGCTTTATAAATATTGTTTCAAGATGGTTAAGCCTTGGTTAATATGTTATATTTTTCAGACATATTTCCCAACAGGTTTCAAACATTGCAAGCCAAAGTCAATCAATGTCCAGATTACCACAGCAGGGGTTGCTTTAAACAGATGTGCTTTAACAAATAAGTCTCCAAATCTGTTTTATGAGTAACACTTGTTGAGAATGATTTCTATTGAGGTAGGCTACACACGTATTTTTTTTGGTTATCAAGGTTGTCAATTATTCAGTCTTCGACTTGTAATACAACACAGATGGCAGAAATGGGACATTGGTAAACCTGTCAGTAAATCAAATTCAAAGTCAATTCTGAGACAAAAATGAAGTTGATAATTTAAAACAACCAGCTAAATGGTGATCAGCAAATCTGCAGTATGTCTATCCTGCATTGATTTCTGTTTCTGTTTGCAAATACACAAAACAATGTACTTGCAAGATACTTAAGAGATACTTCACTGATTTTCTTAAACAGTACATGTTGTTGTTTAGGCTAAATTAAGTAAGTATATTAAACAAGTTCGGGTCATAGGATCAATGTAAGTGAAATTCACATATTTGTCCAACCACCGGCAGTTAAATGGTTAATTCATTGTACACAACAATGCCCATAGATCACAGCACAAATCAAACTTAGAACCAGCAAACGTTCTCCCCTTGGCTGAAAACAGCGTTATTTAAAAAAATTCAGGAAGGACCCCTGATGACGCAATAAGGTAATTTCCCCAACTCGTTTCACATTCTGCTGTTTGATTGCAAAACGATAAATGACGATACAATGTTTAAAATACAACAATGGTATCTGATGAAAAACATATCAAAAGATTGAAAATGGGTCAACTACCGCTTTAACAACTACTGATTGTGTGTGAATATGTGCCGCTGTGTATATTTCTTAATAATTAGTGCCCATCATTACTGACTTGAGCAGTCATGCTTAAAGATGACAGTAGTATGAAATTTAAAACGTAATTCATACAATCAAAAGCTTTACAAATAAGCACTTCTGTTGATCAGGTTTGGACGTAAACGTGCGGTCACCATTCACTTGTTTTAAGGGGGCATCGCTCAAGAGACCATAATGGTGTCAAGCTCATTTTGAAAGTACTGCACATAGGCTGTGAAATACACTGGCAATCATTTTTTTTAGTTTCTTCTTAGTCAAGGCATCAGGGAAGTAAATGATCATCCATGTGATTTCAATTTCATCCATGTGATTTCAATTTCATCCATGTGATTTCAATTTCATTCATGTGATTTTCATAATTGAAAGTAAATGTTATGTGTTTCCCCTCCCTCTAAAATCCACAGCAACAAGCAGTTACATTTTGGACTTCACAGGTAGGTCTGTCTTAACTTAAGTCTGCACTGCACTTAATTGCACTGGTCTACTGTGTCCTACCATCTCTTGGTTGAAAGGAAAAATAATTAACTGTACAAACTATGATGTGAGATCCTAAACAGTAAAACAGTAAAATAGTATGTGTGATCAGAAAAAGACATTTCCCGCTCAATAAAATAATCAGATAGTATGGCAGACCACTCCATTAGGTGTTGCAGAATATTCCTACTTTGCATTGTTCTGACAAATGAATTGTATCTGTTAAAGCAACAAAAATACATGAAACTGCTATATGAAGAAGCCCTACTTCAATCATGAACCTGTAGGATAAAAGGTCATCAAAGTTTTATAACACCTGAAATAGCACTAAACATAATCAGCGTCTTACTTTTACAACAAAAAGTTTATTTTAACCTGAAATGTCTTATCTTGTAAGTACGTTTATAAGATTGATCAAACGTATCACAGTAAAGCAGACAATTTTGCCACTATGTTCCATTTAATGATCGTGACCTTAAATTGACCTTTGAAACCATCTCTACATACTTTTCACTTTCAGAGTTTTCTGTGGTATCTCTCATGCACATCTACTGTATGATTGTGTTTTCAATCAGGTAACAACATTGTTAGGACGAGATATTCCTAAAATTACTTATCCAGATATTCACTTTCAGGATGTTTTTCGGACTGCTAATGCAGATGAGTAGCAAAACACAGCCATAGTAATCATAAAGATTATTCTCAGCAAAATGAAGGAATACAGAAAGGGCCGCAGCGTCTTCCAAAGAACAGACTAAGCACTTACTGTAGATACTGTCATGGCTCTTTGTGTGAGCAGATATCTAAGTGGTAAATTGTACCTTTCTAGTTCTCAACAGAATTTGTGGAATATTTGACAACATTTATAGCATCTATAAGTTATTGGAAACTAATTATCCTGGTTGAGTCAGACATAAAAAACATTTAAAAAAAACATAATATTAACTTAACATAAATGGGGTATGCCTTAAGCAATTAAGCAGTGCCTTTTTCAGACAAGGTCACTGCTGGAGAGGAGACCAGAGTTTCAGCACACACTGTATACCGCATTGCACTACAGGGAAAGACATGGCAGAAAGAATTGGTGTCTTCAGGTAATGGCAGTCAGTTAATACTAGGTAAAATGACTTAACTTAACTTTCATAAGTCATCTTTATGTGATCAACCCCGTTTGGATCTCATGTCGGTGAGTGACTTTGAGTGGGAAGGTAAACTAACTGAATTAGTCAAATATACACTTAAAATAATTCAATGAAGTTTTAATTGACTCTACACACACCTGCTAGTGAGCAGACTCTGCCTCCCCACCTCCCATGGCTGTGTTGAAATGGGGGTGAAGGGAGGAACCAAATGTCCAGCCTGCATGAACAGGTAAAGGCCAGCGTAACACGTTAACACAAGCAGCTACTACCTGAGAGTGCACACCAGAATGAACAAAATGAAGGCTTCATTTAGAGTCTAGTTGTAAAGTACAATTTGTTAACTAATGTAATGCCTGGTTGAACATATTTTTGTGGACCTGACTAAAAACATTTGTTTGTGACATGTCACATTTCCTATTAGTTAAGCTAGTTCTTTAAAATAATTATGCATTGAAATAGACCAGTGATATCCTATTACAATGTATTAATAATATGTGTTTCTGTTCAAACAGCTATGTATGTTTTTAAAATGACCTACTATAGCCTTGTTATACTGCAGTGTTATAAGGTACAGCCTACATAAAACTGACTGCTATGACTGTTTTTTTCAAATAAGCCTCGCTGTCCATTCAACGTACAGTGCCGCAAGCATAGCAACAAGGGGGGGAAAATCTATACCTGCACGCACTGCAAGTTGAAAATGTTGGGGACGATGATGCTTTGACGAACATTGGTTAGCCAAATCGTAACCCCATTGCAATTTTACCTCTCCCTTCCACCGACCATGTTGGCAAATATATGGTCGTTTGGGTTACGAGAAACGACAACATTTAACTCTGATCCATTGAAGGGTGAACATTTTGAGGTGTGTGCAAGTTGAAGCGCAGTTAATTATTAGGTTTTGCAGATGCGTCTTAGCTGACAGCGTGTTTACCAAGACCCACTGCCCTGCACTACGGCGTAGCGGTACGTGAGGCAAGAAAGACAACCCCTCCCTAAAAATAAACGTTGTCAGATTATACCGGATTCTGAAAATGATGTGCCATAACGTTTGGAAACGTGCATAAAGATGTAGTGCATGAGAGGGCGCATACCTGGGAAGATGCTTGGCGCGGCGACGCAGTTCCCCTGCGCCCAGCTTCAGTTGCTGAGAGCACTGCACAAGCCTTGTGCTGAGCATGCCTATTGGTAGGGAGCGACGCGCTGGTTGCTGGCTGCCTGGAAGATGCTCCTCTCAATTCAGGGCTGTGGTGGGCTCGTCATATGCCAGGTACATTTTAAAATGGTTTCTTCCAACCAGTCTTGCAAGTGTTTTTCCCCATAGCAACAATCAATTTTCATCGAATGCATCATATTAATAAAGACACACTCAAAGGCTACTAGGTCATACATTTAGGACGTACACATATGGAGACTTAACATTCACACACACAGAAAAACACACACACAGGCAACATAAAGTATATTTTCATGTTAACATGCATATAGGCATTTCCCTACTATCATAATAAAAGCTGATGCACATAGTAATATGCACATAAATATTAGCTATTGATTTGGATTCCCCAGAGTTGGACTGATCATTAGGATCAGGTATAAAGCACTTGCTACGTTTATTCAAGAATCACAAGCCAATAAGCACTCACTCCATTTACTCCTGCAGCATTGAGTTTTAAATGTGTGGTGGAGGGGAGCCTTGCCCTTGGCAATTGTGATGACTCGTCGTGTGTGTGTGTGTATGTGTCCTCCAGTCAAAGCCAAGACAGTTTGGCAAATGAAATGCTCTGGGGGCAAGTCGTCCTGGCCTAACGATCCCATACTGCATGCTATGGGAACCTGCAGCGGAAGTGAACAAGTTGAGAACAATTTGATGATGAGCAATTCACATGTTCTCAAGTGCTTAGAAACCTTTTTGAAGAAGACATTATTTTATCAAAACAAAAAACAGTAATCACAACAAACATCAGGCAGTAACTTCCAAACCTGAACTGTTGCCAACTAATGGGATGAGCGTTTCTTAATAGTAGTCACTAACTACCACTAACACCAAATACTGAGTGGAACCGTAAATACACAAGTAGTGAAAGTATACGAACTACTATGCACTAAGACCTCTGTTCATTTAGAAAACAATTTAAATTCCCTCGAAAATAATATTAGTCAAAATGTTTGATTGTTATTGTTACTTTCCAGGGGATAAGTTTGCGGATTACAACAATGCGTACAGTGCTGTGCTGTAGCACTTTGTCTGGTCAGTCCTTTACTGTAACCACAATCTAATCATTCAAAAAAGGCTAAGACACTATTTATATATTGATTTAGTTTGACATTATTTATGGAAAGGGTCATGTTGGCCACTATTTGCAGCAATGGCCAGTGTCTAATGGCACCATGAAGAGATATTTGGCAAATTTTTTCATACAGAACTGCTTCAACAGACGGCCTTTACCATCAAGTCATCATCAGAACAGAAGTGGTCATCACAAGTTGCCCATCTAATACCGCTGGGAAAACCGATGCCTACCACTCTGACATTATGAAACAATGTATAAGGCCTTTCAATTTGACATCCTGTAACAATGTATAAGGCCTTTTAATCTGACATCATGAAACAATGTATAAGGCCTTTTAATCTGACATTATGAAACAATGTATAAGGCCTTTTAATCTGACGTTATGAAACAATGTATAAGGCCTTTTAATCTGACATTCTGAAACAATGTATAAGGCTTTTCAATCTGACATTCTGAAACAATGTATAAGGCTTACCACTCTGACATTCTGAAACAATGTATAAGGCCTACCACTCTAACATTTTGAAACAATGTATAAGCCTTACCACTCTAACATTATGAAACAATGTTTAAGGAGTTGGGCTCCGCCAAACTACATACCGCCATGGCTAGGCCTAACAGAGAAAGAAATCTTACCAGACGTGTTCATTTTGTACAGCAATAACCAACAGGCTGTAAACGGTCAAAAAGTCACAGTATAAAGAAACAGATTAACATCTAGGTATATGATGTCCTCCCTCAACCTGGCAAAATCATCAGAGAGATTGTTCATATTTTGGTTGAATATCTGAACACATGAATGCGACAAATGTGCAAAGTTTATGTGAAGTTTATGCCACTCTGTTTTGGTGGATGTGTTACTGTTGGGATAAAAGGGTTTCAGTTTCAAAAAAGGAGGGAAGTAATTAAGAGAATAACGGTGAAGCCCAGTAGGGCTAGGAAAGAAAGAGCCATGGAGTTTGTCGCCATCATGTGGACAGATCAGATTACTACAGGGAGAATAAGTTCTGCAGCATGCCCTGTGTCCTAACCACTTTGTTAGTTGCTGCCCTACATAGTCAGTATCAGTAATATTCCAGAAGGATTCCTGTTAACTGTCCTTATAAACCAATACAGTGTGACTGTAGGCCTTCAGCCACCTTAAAATGCTACTAATTGTGATGAAGTTACTTAAAGATACTTTTCATAACTACATGCTTTGGTTGTCACACTTACATGTTTGTGTATTCATTATGTTACGTCATCATACAGAATGCTAATAAGAAAACCTTAAAAAAACGTTGCTGTTGAATATAGTTTATTAATTCTAATATACAGTATGTTGTATATTAAATATTAAAAACATCAAGTAAAAATGCTCACATATGTACACAGCAGCAGGAGGGGGAGGTTGAGGTGAGTCTTTATGTGCTTTACATTTCTACGAGGCCGAAGAAAGAAAAATAGATATCCATTTTGCAACACATTCCTATTACAAATCAAAACACAAAGACAATATTGCTGGGGTGTGAGTCTTTGATGAATGCATTGCTGCTAGACAAGGTGTGTATGTGTTCAGCTGAAGTTGTCAGCGGTTCTAAAGTAATGATGAAAACAATTGAATTAACGTGATATAAAATATTAAAATATATTTCAAAACAATAGATTGTATAGAGACACAATTTACAATCCTAAAGTATAAATAGGAACCTTGTTAGCTTCTTACAAAAACCCAGGAGACTGCCATTCAGTGACTGATCTGTTTCTGATAACTCTCCATCTAGTTTAGTGCCATCCTTTCATGGTGAAAGCTTTATGCATTCTAGAACCCTCTAATGTGAGCAATCCAATCCCTCACTGCTCCCCCATCAGCTGGACATTGTTAAACCATTCACACTGCACTCACCTGACAAACATGTTTCCCTGGTCATTATTCTAATAAACACTTCTAGATAAACATTACATTTTACATCATTATCATGCCATATATTCTGTTGGCTTCAACTAGGCATAGTTGTATCATTTCAACACTGTATAGGCAAGGGTGATTGGAAAGGTTATGATAGAGGAGACTGTATCAATGGAGCAACAAAGGGCCAGATGTCTTTCTATGACTTGTCCAGTCCACTAAATGGCATTGACACAACAAGGAGACTAGTTCAACGTCCCCCCTAGGAAAGACACTTAAACACAATAACTATCTTGTGGTAGCGTAGGCCCTCCCCTTGAATACCTTTTCTCTGCATTAGGCCTCTGACTCAGACTGGTCGGTGGTGATGCTGCCGTTCAGCTCTCCTGGTGCCGACTGCTCTTCAATTCCCGTCATCTCCCCCACAATGAAGGTGGGACCCCCTCCCCTTCCATTGGCTGACTCACTGTCCGTCTGTTTCCCTGACTGGTTGGTTAAGGTGGGCTCTTCGTCCAGCTTACTGGAAATGGACCAGTACAGGTGAGCTTCCAGTCGTGCTGCTGCCAAGGAAAGCTCTCGTGCCGAGCAAGATGGTGTGTCCACCTAGTAATACAAGATGAAGATGCAAGACTATGATAGGCTGGGTGGGTTCTACTCAGAGTTAGAGTGCACATCACTGCACTGCTATGATAGGCTGGGTGGGTTAGGGTTAGGGTTAGAGTGCACATCACTGCACTGCTATGATAGGCTGGGTGGGTTAGGGTTAGGGTTAGAGTGC
>JAVQIZ010075391.1:0-17247 GCA_036023535.2 Galaxias brevipinnis
CCCGGTTTCCCTATTCCGGGCGAGGTGCCACAGTGCCGTTTGTTCCGCTTCATCGTGGGTCTTTGAATTGCGCTTAGTCTGGACCCTCCCCTGGGACCAATTTGCCATGGGAGACCCTATCAGGGGCTACTGCCCCCGACAACACAGCTCCCAGGATCACAGGGACACTGAAACCCATCCACCACATTAAGGTGGCGATTCTAGGAGGGGTCAATGATACCTTTCTCTATAAAAATAGAACTTTGGACCTTTCAAAGTTTTCCTTTGGTCACCTTATTATTTCACCAGTATCTTTTTTACTCCGTGTGGGGGTTGACACACCATTCGATTGGAGGTGAATCACAATGCATGGTAAACACCAGCGTACAGTTCCTGTGAGTTCCAGGAATTGTTTCATTTCCTCGCCAGATCAAAGATATTAAATCAAAATGAGCCCTTCTTTAATTTGTTGTATTCACCACCAAATTTGTCTACGATTTCCGCTGATGACAGCTACTGCCCTGAGGCTGCCTCTCAACTTCCAATATGTTAATTCCACCGCTAACAAATAGACCAACATTCAAATCTTTTGGAAAATGCCTCTGTTACTGTGCAATGTTATTTGGGCCAGATTGAGTTTTCCTCGAAGTCTCACATGTGCAATGGAAATGAGCACAGGGTTGAGTCAAGGCTTTCCAGTTTGTAATGACTCAATGAAGTATGGTCAGTTGTGTCAATCATAAGCACATACATATATAAAAGATCCCCATAGTCGAACACAGGTAAAAATGTGGCAGCAAAGTCTTAATAACTTGTTAATAATACAATAACCATGTACTGTATATGTGGCTTAAAAGTAATGGAATCCTCTATCACAATGCCCTGATCTTTATAGGAATCAACCTTCTCAATGGCATTGCCCTCAAGAGTGACCATTGAAGGGATATTCTGTGGCTTACTCTCGGCGTTGGTAAACAACATTAACTTGGTCTTGTCAGCACTGAGAACGTGTTTCAATTGAGATAGGACAACATTCTAAGCACTGATTTGGTCAACAGCTTCACCAAGGGTTGGTTAACAACGGCAAATAACCGTGTCTTTGTGAAAATGAGAAATTGGCACCTGTTGTCACTGATTCGGATCCGGAACTGGATACGTCGCTCCAGTACACAGATGAGGCCGTAGTAGACCTGCCTCTGCATCATCCTCAGAAACACCTATCATCAGTTGAATTGTTTGCACCTGATTTGTCTCCTATTTATGTTCCCTACTTTTTGTGATTCTCTGCATAGTCATTGTCTTACCTGCTTGTGAAAAGGAAGTTGTGAGTAAAAGCCCAGATCAAAAATGTTGTTTGTCTTTTCATTATTATTTATTTGAACAAAGTAGAGATCAGCTGTCAGTGTCTTGGTATTTGGGTCCTTGGGCCGAATACTTACACCTGTCACATCTTGACCAAGATCATTAAAATGAACGGTGAACAAAAGTGGACCAAGCACAGAGGCTTGTGGAACACCCTGGCACACAGACAAAACATCAGAGCATACACGAGCCAACCTACTGCTTGCTCTGAAAGCCCTAAGTTAAAAAGCCTCCGTTTAAGGATAATGTGGTCAACTGTGTCAAAGGCTGTAGAGAAATCAATTCAAAGAGATGCACAATGTTGTTTTTCTTCAAGTGCAAGGGAGATGTCATTTACCACACATCTTTATCAACGTATGTTTGTCAGATAGCCTTCGCACCTCGAGATGACCTCACTAGATCTGGATAAAACACAACTGTTTTTCATCATTATCCTCTTTGAGATATCACAGAGAAGGCTGTGTTTGTGGATGGGGTTGGGATGACAGATATTCTCACCAGAACATTTAATCCCTCTCACCTTTCCCAGGAAGGAGACGTAGCAGCTTCCTGGCTCGCCGCACACTCAACCGCAGAGCTCCGACGTGGACGATGTCATGGCAACCAGTGCAAACATCTGATGACTAAATGTGAAGTGCATGTTACAGTCAGGGACAGCGCCAGAAAAACGACACCACTGTTGTGGTAGGAATTATAACGTTCTTTCCTGGAAAGAGTGACTCACTGTGTATACTGTCTTTCCCCGGGCCAAGCTGAAAGACAGACGCTCTGCACCGTAATGCCACAGGCCTGCTTTCATATTTTTTTTTTTTTGCCCTCTCATTAAAAAAAAAAGGCATGCAGCAACAGACATTAATGAACCACCTTTTGATATTCTCTTTTTACCATCACTTTACTTGGAGTACCTGTCATTGTTCAGATATCAAAGAGACATGACTTAATCTGTTCCTTCACAGACTTATGTAAACCCCAAGCTGTCATCTCCATGTACCTTACCATATCTGACGATCCCTAAAGTAAACTAGATGAGGATGGGCCCAAGAAAATGTCATCGCACGGTGGAAATGTCCAGGTTCCTTCTCTAAATAATGAGGTTGACATACATTTACAGGACTAGGAGCAGCTAATAGATTAGGCATAGTTATCCTTCAAAGGTTTACACTACAGCAGTCTACGTGATCCTTACTGTTTATCTTTGGATATAGCAGTAGCTGAGAGATGGAGGCAGAGGGATGTCAGACAAGCACAATTCAATTGTAAAGGTGTGGCACCTTTGCTCATAATTTCAACAAAACATAATTGGAAATTCATAACAATATTTGGTCTTTGCTGTAACCCTTTATTTCCTTTGTTAGTAATACAGACCCCTTCTTTTGGTTTAGGATTGACTAAATTCCTTATATAGGAATATTGAAAACAAATGTGTTGACAAAGTTGTTGACACCCAAAACGTAATACTCTATAGCACAGTCACCTGTCTAAATAACTGCAAAAAGATTTCTCTGCTGCTGCACTACAAATACACCTCAAGCTTCAAAGGTCAGAGAGGAGCCACACTTAGCCTACTATAGATCACCTTGCACCCTGGTGCCTGCCCACAGCCTGCCAATGCGACACAGAGTTTTGGGGAAAGAGAGAGTTTTAATTGGGCCCCCACTTTATGGTTCAGATCGGCGACTCATTCCCCAGACCATGGGAACAGATTGGGCTGTGTGGTCCTCATCAGACTTGAAGGTGATGATATGTTGAAGAGCCTGATGGAAACAGATTGGGCTGTGTGGTCCTCGTCCGACTTGAAGCACCTCAAGTGTGGAGCTGCAGCTCGGGTCCTTCACCACATGACAAAATCACCAGAGAACCGTATCTATTTCTCCATCACCTTGTGCGGAGCATGCCTCTTCCATGGACAGACGCACTGACCCACAGAAACCGGTCTGGGTCCCCATTCAAAATACAGAAAATCACGAGCAGGTGTTAGGACTCTGCCTACGCATACAGACAATTATAAAGCCTTGTCTGATTTGCCAAGGCAAACGTCTTCCGATTAGGCCCACGCATCATCTGTTTGCACAGCTGGATCTGCTAAAGATGCATTGTAATGTCTGCCCTTTCTGCTCCAAGAAGTCGCAACGTCCTGTCCCAGTGCTGAACCTGCTATTGGTCAAAGAAGCGCCCTGATTTGTAGACTAAACTAGTATGAAGCTATTCAATGAAAGTGCCAAAAGATAAGTTCGGCCAGGTTCCTTGGACACCGCATGAATGAAATGGGGATTGAGAAAAACGTATTTTATTGGTAAAGAAATTAACAGGGAATCACATCGCATCATCGCATGTGCAAATGGAGCTGTCGTCAGATGAAAAACTGATATTTTTTAAATACTCGAGACTGTTAACTGAGCAAATCAAAAAGGTCAGTTACACTTTTAGAAATGACTGAATGCGTTTAGAATTGCTTCGAGGGCTCTCATGACCATACAGTGTTTAGCATTTCGAGGACTAGGAGATCTGTTAATAAAGATTGAAAAACTAACAAAAAGACTGTCCAGGAGTGTAGTTTGGATGTTTATATCCGGCAACAGAAACAGCGTCCAACTCCAGAGACGAGTAGCACTCAAGCCAGGACAAAACCTTGGCTCGATATTTTCCAAACCAACTATATTGAATATCCATCAAAATACCATCCAGATTTTCAAATTGTGGGCCTGTGCTCTGCATAGTGTGACAGAGGGGGTCAATGTGAGGCTGGCAGCAGCAAGACCCTGTCTTTCACCAGGATCATAACCTCTAGTACTTGAGATTGTTTGGGACTTGGGCCTGCTAATCAGTGATACCGGAAAGAAATGCTTACTGCTTTTATTCGTAATTACCAAAGACATAAATAATGGAAATGAACTTTAAAGATTTAGTCCATTTCTGACATAAAGTATTGTAAATGGTTCTCTGCAACTACCGGTTGTATCTTCGCTTCTGCACTAATAACAGAACCTTGTGGTCATTTTTCAAAACTCTACACAGAACGCAGGCACAGAACTCAGCACACATAATCACAATTCAATTGCTTTGACCTTAGTTTTTGATTTGATTTCGTACCGTAATTACATTTCACATTTTGTTTAATGATTCCACTGTGTCTTTCTACTACTCCTTTTACATGCATTTAGAACCACATTGAAACATGAATCTTTTCTCTATTTTGTATTTTATACTTCACTATTATGGGATTGTACCAACAACTAAACAGTGAAACTATTGGTATCTTGAGTACCTCGTGTTATTCAATCAAAGCACACAATTACATTCAAAGAAGAACCCTGAACGACCATATATTTCAGTTAAGAGACATCTTTATTGATTTTTTTTTAAACAATTCTTACAATTCCGGAGGACAGACAGCAGCATTAAAAGTGGAAATGTAATAATTAATCAAAGTTTATTTAAAATAAATAGCTTAGGTAGCTATAACAATAGCATCAAACAGACCTTCATTGAAGGGATAGAATGTTTTAAATCAAATCAACATAATTTCTCTTACGCTTATCCAGGAATGCTGTTATGTAGTCAGATGAAATATTCATATCAATTATTACCTTATCATTAGAAGTACATTGAAAAAATATATCCACTTTTTGTTCAGGTTTTTAATAGATAATAGATAATAATTTGATAAAAAATAGCCTCTGCACTGTTTTCATTCTACTTTGAATGTGGGCATGACTCATCCATCACTACATGAAACCCATTACATTTTCTCATTAGCAACTGGAGAACAAGTCCTTCTCTCCATTGGTCTCAGTTAGTTGTGGGAACACCACATGTTAACCTAAATAATTATCCTCTTCTTTCACACTAGTTCACATTTGATTGAATGATTTTGGAAAACCTTTCTGATTGCGACACTGAGCTTAATGTGCTGCTCCCATGCATAAGTCTAAGGGGATGTTTCAATGCCCTGCTTTTTCACTGCGTAACACATATCATATCATCATGTTTTCTAATAGACAGTCAAAGGAAAAACTAAAGATTTCCCCCACAGTTTTGCCATGTCCAATTGTGAATATGATAAAAATTAACAATACAACCTCAAATAAATTGTATCTCCTTAATATACAAATGAGACACTACTAAAATAATGCACTCATTGTTATGTTATTATGGGCAAATAGTAGGGCAAAACGAGTTGAGGCAGAGGTACGCATCTTAATTAATAGTCAATTCAATTCCTAAAGAGTATTTAAATTCTTATGTATGATGTATTGCAATAACTTGTTAGCCAATTGTTCATGTAAGGGATATGTGCTGAACATAAAAATACTTTTCAGTTCAGCAAAAAAGACGATAACAGTTAGTTTGAAACACATATTATGCTACATTTCTTACAGTAATCATTCAGATTGAGCAAAGGCAGTCTAATAATCTGCATTGCTTTCTGGCCCAAGCTTTGACATGTAAAACAGACTCCAGTGTTTGAACAAAGATTTAAAAGTGAAAGGATTTCTTTAACTTTTTGAGGAGCCTTGTTCTAGGTTAGCACGAATAGGGTTATGCTGTCAAAACCCAGTTTGCTTGTTTTATTCAGTCAATTGGGCAAAGAGAGTGTGCTGTCAGATGTGAGGCATTTGAGACCCAAAAGGAATCAGTTGGTATTAACATTACTCCAGCACTAGCAGAATCACACGTATCCTGCGAGGTAGATCTCTATGTGATGTCTCACCGTTCAATAGTGGTTTGTGTGTCGGGGGAAACTTTGACGCATGGTACACAAGAAGTACAAATGAAAGTAATATGAGCTACTATCAATTTTAATCTCTCGTTTAACTAGTCATGCCTAGGGCACTGGTCAATGAAGTGTATTGACCACTCAATCTAGCTAGAGCTTACAGTACCTGTTCATCTCTGAATCATGGTCTTGGTGGTAAGGAGCGTATTGTAGCTGTGTGTCTCGGCTAATAGCTACCTAGCACTATACACTGGCTCCCACTTCCGTTGGCCCTACACCACAAGTAGTTTTAACGTGGGCTCTCTCGACGGACGACAAGCCGCCTCAGCAGTCCTGAAGCAGACACACTGTGGAGAAGGTGTCGGGCCTCCTGGCCGGGTTACACTTCTCCTGCGCCACCGTCAGGCCGGTGTAGTCCAGGCACAGCAGGCTGCGGTGGCGACGGCCCACGCCGCACGTCCTGGAGCATGGCGACCAGGGCCCCAGCTGCCATCCGGGACACGGCAGGTCGCCGCACGCGCGGATGTCCGCCGGCCGCAGGTCCTCGTCGCAGAAGTAGGATGGGGCGCCCGCCGCCTCCCGGCACTCCACGCTCCTACGGGACCAGCCGGAGCCACAGCTCTTGGAGCAGTCGGACCACTCACCCAGGACCCAGTCAGCGCCGCCCCCGAAGGGCAGGAGGGCGTGGAGGGGGGCCCTGTCCTCGGAGCCCCCCGGCCGGCTAAAGACCACGTGCTTGGGGAGGAAGAAGGTGTACTTGACCCTGGGGGGAGAGGAGTCTCCAGCGGTGGACAGCAGCTGGACGGTGAGGGCCTGCCGGAGCTGCTGGTAGCTCAGGAGCCTCTCCAGGGTGGTGGAGGAGCCACTGTAGCGCAGCACGGCACCCGGGACGGGGATGTCCTGCTCTGCCGTGGACACAGAGAAGTTCCCGTTCAGGATGTAGGCCCCTCCCTCGGCCCTCAGAGCCAGGTAGTTCCCGTCGTGCTTGACGTCCCGGTGGCTCTTCTGCTTGACGTCGATGTTGGTGGCCCCCGCCGGAATGGTCACAATGTCATTGTAGCCAAACCTGTGTTCGAAAGGCAAAGCTTGATTGATCAGTGCAATCTCATTCCAATATTACCTGCTGGATGGTTGAAAATACACATGATACGGTGTTATGAAATACATTATGCCATAATCCAAGATGAGTGCAAAACACAATATTTAGAATGGATTTGAACTGAGAGCAGACAAGTCATTGGGGGTTTGAAATAGGCAACTTGCATCACGGAAATTCGTTAAATTGATCCCACAGCACTACATACCATCAAACCATTGTAAAATAATGATTGTGGATTATCATATATGTGAGACAATGGAATCCAACCACTCACGTGGCTTTGTTCAATGCCCCGGAGATTTTGCGGCAGGTGGTTCCGTCCCCCCCACACACGCCACACTTGTCCAGCTTCATGCTGGAGCCGAACACCCGGTCACAGCCGGCCTTGATACACTGGCCCTGCACGCAGATGGAGGTGGTGTCGGGACCGCACGTAGTGCCGTCGATGACCTGGACAGCAGACAGGAGGGATGGCTTTACGGGAACACTGTCAGACACATACCTAGGTGACTGTCTGCTTCAAAGCCACCTCTGATCAAGTCTCTCGTGAGTGCCGGTGAAACACATGTCCTCACACTGACCTCTCTGAAATAGGTTACTGATGGGGAGTCCCACCTTAAAACAGATTACTCATTGACGGTGATTATACCCCATTTAAGTTTATGACTGGAGGGTCCTGAGGAGAGGGCACAGATATAAGGGAAGGGATAGTATAGTTCCAAGGAACCTCATTCCCAAGACGTTATCCTACTTATTGATCAATGAGAACTGACCAGAGCTGTCATTGTAAGTTGGGAGTTAAACTACGTGCTCCCTAGCATGATTAAATAATCCATTACTTTAACAATGTGCTGGTTTCCAATTTTTTTTTTGTATCAAGTATTTCTGTGAGAGTTTTAAGACGGCTTCTCTTTCTGTGGTACCTTAGCCTGAAAGACTTTGAATTCACAGCTGCCCCTCGCTCTGCAGAACAACTTGCATCGGTCCCTGGGCGAGACGCCAGTGTACTTGGGGATCCACTCTTTGACGTTGCCCTGGAGGTCCAGGTATCTCTCACTGTTGTATTTCTCACACTGTTCCTCTCTGAAGCTTATACCTGGCAAGAGGACACCGACAGAACAGTCACACCTATTCTACTAGAAGAAGTAGAATGTCAGAAGTCACATGTAATAAGTTATGGCTACAAGATATTATGAAAACTTTGTAATTAAATAAATAAATAAATGAATGCTATATGGATATGACGGTTGAGGTTCACCGTGATCATCCTGGCAGGGCTGTATATTACAAGACTGGTAGGTGACCCTCATGCCCACACAGTATGCTCCGCCGTTCCTTGGCTGGGGCTCAGTGCACTCTCGTTGGGAGAACTCCACCCCTCCTCCACAGGACCGTGAGCAGGGCCCCCAGGGGCCCCAGGCCCCCCAGCCTCCATCCACCATCTCCTAGGGACAGCAGAAAGCCCTCTGGTAAATATACTGCTTTTATTATTCAGTTTTAGCAGTAGAACATCTAAACATATATGGTTTGAACCTACTGTAATACCTCCTGAACTCCAGTCACACATAAACACCTATGAGATTTTGTAAACAGCAACAGTTTTGTCTGTGGTGTGTGATTCTCTTATCGATATGGGCCGTCATGCACTAAGGACCTGTCTTTGCAGAGGGTTTCTGTTTGTTTGGCATCTGCTCTGGCGTGTCATTGCCTGCCGTCTGTCACGTGCGCGGGGGCCTCCCACACACCCAGCTCTACATACTCTGGGCTCCTGGCATGTGCAGAGATACTGCCTTTCATTTCTCCACATTTTTTACGAGCTGGCCGCGAGAAACCCCTCTGACAGCCAGGCTGTCTGGGATCAGGGGCTAGGTCTTGGAATAGGGTTGTTTTTAAAGGGCTGCACTAAATTTAATTCAATCTTTAAAAGCACTTACCAAATATACTCTAGCAAATCATCTGTATGACATCCAGAGACTGGACTAAGGCCCTTTTCAGCAACCAAGCCAGTTATACCGTTAGAGAGACAGGGGGGCATGAGAAGAAGCATCTATTTTAAATGATTGTTCCTGCCATTGTCTACTGTCCGAAAGCATCTATCATCACACTCTATGTTGATACAATAGGAAATAAGGCTCATTAAGGTAAGCAAGAGAGAGTGAAAAGTTCAGGGACAAAAATTTTTGAATAGAAGGCAGAGTTATAGCGCCAGCGACAAAAAGAGATCCTGCAGACTTTGCCTCAACAATGGTTATTAAGTCGGCAGAAACATTTTCTGTGTGGTATTTAAACAAACATTTATTCTCTGGCACGTTAGAGGGCTCGTAAATTGACACCGGCTTGACACAGACCCAACCTCCTTCCAGGAACCCACCTCTCCCAGCTGCTGCTTCGTCGCAGCGCACACCCCAGCCAGGCAGGTGGCGTTGGGGCCGCAGGGAGTACCGTCGGCCCAGGGGAGGCTGCCGTTGCGGGTGGTGCAGTGGAGCTGGCCCTCCTCGCGGCACCACAGCTGGCTGCAGGCCAGCTCCTCTGGGGCGTCGGGGCACTGGGTGAACTCCTCGCCAAAGGCCTGCTGGCACTGGCGGTCCAGACCATAGCTGTGGCCTGGGGGCTCTTCAGGCAGCAGCAGGGTCTGCTCGGGGGGATCCAGAAGGCAGTCGCCTGAGAGAGGTACAAACGCCACGAAACACACTATCAGATGTAGATGGTGCAACCGATGTAGTCCTCATACACCAAGGTTTACCAGACCTGCACATACTGTGCTTCAGGTTTTGGCTTCAGGGGTAGGGCCAACTTTGAACTGAGAACTTTCACATATTTTGATTTGATCCAATCTTATGCGGGCAATTGATAACAGGAGTCAGCTCAACAACAACAACATGGACACCTTTGCAATGCAAAAACAGGTGCTTACAATTTTGCCATCGTGGGCTTCTTTGAAAGGAAAAAGAGATCCTTGCTTTTTTAAACCACTCCGTAGACCACTGGGCTTCACAATGGATTAATATTTGCAGAATAAAGTTCGAAAATATGTACATTACCACCAAATTTGAACAAATGTAATCTTATTTAGAAGGCAAAAGAACAGAATGGCAACAAAACATTATTTCGCTATGTACCTTTAGGGAGGGAGTGGTAAAGACAGCGTGCTTAGCCTGGCAATTTGTAGTGGAGGAAAGCAGTAGTTAAAAAGTGGAATGTGTGACTCACTGGAGTAGAGTTGAGTCAGAGAAAAAAACTGTGACTGTGAGCACTCAAACATTGATAGTTATAAATCAGGTCACCGAAAAATGTGGGCTGCTTCACAACTTAAATATCTTCATTCTTGGGGTTTGCCCTTCGCCTGCACAGGATAGCAGTGCACAGTGTATAGTCTCAAGAGTAAGAGGTATCCGCACTGACGCTTGCCAGACTCTTAGGCATGTCTGCAATGTTTCTGCGTCAGTGTGTTTGTAAAAGAGAGCAAGAAAGAGGAGCAAAAGAGAGAAAATTATACTCGGAATGTGTGTGTGCGTGCGTGTGCGTGCAGCATGAGCATGCGTGTACATGTATGTGTATGTCTGAGTGTATGAACGCATAATGCATGTGTGTGTTTGACTGATGACAGTGCACAGTCTCAGGCCTGCCACACCAGCAGAGAAGCACTGCAAAATGAGAAGGTCCGTCTGCAGCGATTGTTAGTTTTGACACTCAGCAAAATTACAATGTGTGGCTTTCAGAAGCCATCATTAGTGGTTGGGGAGCGAGTTAAAGCAGAGTAGACATTGTAAAAAAGAGAGAGAAAGCAAATAAACTTTGAAACGTAGGCTCCACTTTAGCGATGGCTTTTTAACCACTCTCCAGGCAAAAAATCATAGAGCAGATTCTCGGGATTTAAGAGCGGGTTTTATTAACTGCATAATGATAGCCTAGGCCTTTGGATAAATGTCTCAAAAACTCAGTAGCAAGTTAATGCAACTGCTAACAGTTTGTACTCGCCTTGTTGGTTCGGTTTTGAACAGAATTCTCTGAGCCCTTCCAGAACCAAATAAAAGCTGGGAACCACATGTTAACCAATGAAAGCGGACGTCAACACAACATGTTTGTGTGCACTGCACTGCAGCTCTAGCCAACCCTTCTGCCATAAACCCCTCCCGCTCACACAGTGCTAGGCTTGGGTTTTAGGACTCCGTCGCACAGTCCCCCTACCGTGTCCATTGTCAAAGAATTCGGTGATGTAGCGGGCGCTGCACGGTGACCACGGCAGGGTCTCGTTAAGGTCCACTATTTCGGACGCCATCATGCTGTGGCCGTCCTGGGGCCCGAACCACCTCTTGCAGTTGGCCGAGTCATCGTGTGGCATACTCAGCACGTGGCCTGAGGGGAGAGAGGCCGGAACAAGCTACCGTCAACGTCACCGTTTATCCCAGGCAGTACTGTGGGTGTGTGTCAGCTTTTGTCTTTCAGTAGCAGGCACACGCTTGGCAATCATTACTACGCATCACATGTCTGTTTGTTCTGGTATAACTTCCCTCGACTGAAATGACCTCGATCAGGAGGAGCCATGGCTCATGACAACCTCAAATAAGCGTTGCCATAAGCTGCCCTGCTAACAAAAGAACCTGTGAGGTGATGTGAGGTGCTCCTACAGTGTGTCGCCATACCGAGCTCATGGGCCACGGTGTAGGCCGCCTGCAGGCCGTTGTCCTCGACGACGGAGCAGCTCCTCTTGGGGTCGCACACGGTGCCCACATCGGCCACGCCCAGCGTGTCGCAGCTCTTCAGGCCGCAGATGTTCTGGTGGGGGAGACCAACAGGGAAGACAGAGGGGCATGAGAGGAAATGATGGATGGCACGGAAGGACAGAAGCCAAGGGATTCTCAGAATGGGCCGGAGAGGACAGTGAGGGGGAAAGCGCTTTGAGGAGAAGGAAGGAGTCGGGAGGGGAGGGACACATTTCAGACACACTGATATCCAGACATCACTGCGTTTGTTCCAGACAGACTCTTTTTTTTTTCTCTCCCCTCCAAAGCGAGTGTGTTGCCAGCAAAACATATTTGTCAGCGTTTCCATCGTAAAAGCGAAGCAAATTCACGACAGCGAGCAGACTCGGGGAAAGAGGAAACTTAACTGTGTGATATCCAACATGTTTTACTGCTCTCCCTGTTCTGTTGGGATAATGGGGGCGGTTGGGGTGTGGGTACCTTTCTGGTGAACAGGACGGCTGTGTCGTAGTGCTCCGCGTGCCGCGGGCTGGCGGGGTTGAAGAGCTGCTGCCAGGTGCAGAAGTTCCTCAGGGCAAGGCCCCCGTTGGAGGAGACCTGGGGCCCGGCCTCCTCGTCCTCCACCACCAGCATCTTCACCACCACCAGGCTCACCCGGTTCTTTAGGCTGGAGTGGCGGTAGAGGCGCGCCGCCACCGCCATCAGAGTTAGCAGGTAGTGCTGCACAGGGGAACAGAAAGCACACAGCCAGAGCTGCTTTACAGCCGCCAACACAGCGACCTTTCCTTAAGCAGAGGGTGCTGAAATATCGATTCTGCTTTCATAGTCGTAGGTTCTTAGTGGTCTGGTATCTCGCTACGGTGTGAATATATGGGAATGAAACTATGTAACTGTTAGGACATTTGTGTTTATATGAAAGCGGGAGCATTGGCCTTGTCATGCAGATGGTTTTGATATTTTAGACATAGATGCTAAATCGCGCAAGTTTTATTTTGAACTTAAGATTGGTCAGTTTTTATAGGGTTCTCTTCAAAACAATGTACTGTGTGGTTTAATGATAAATACTACACTTTACAGATGTACAGTATTAAAGCATAGCCAAGAAATTTTCTGTCCAATTGTACCTGTATATAGTGTGATCGAACATGTTTCTGCTAAATAATGGCAAGGCGTTTGTTTTGGGTAATCATCACTGGACACTGATGCTGATGAGTTCTGAATTGAGGAAGGTGTAAGACTAGTGAGGAGTGAAAACCATGCATGTCAACTTGGTGCGTATTGGCTCTAGTGACACCTCAACACCAAACACAGGCAGCTCCTATCTGGTACAACAGGGCGCAGGAAACAGGTTAAAGACCCTAATCATCATTTAAAAAATCATACTTTGATTAAAAAATTCGATATTTTCCAAACAATACTTTTTTTTCAAAACACCAAGTTGAAAGTTTGACTTCAACTTTGGATGCCTTTCCAAGGCAATTTTCTTGTTATTTCAAGGAAATATTTTATAATTTGGCAACCCTAACTATATTAATTGATCAAATCTGACACAAAAAAAACACTTGCTTGCAGGCATGGAGATGAAATCTATGGGCAATTAGATTAACATGTTTAAAACAGTTGTGTTTTTCTTTCTATCAATGCAATTGGTAGACAGACCACAAAAACAAATTCCCCTGGATCTGGTTCACTCCCAGATGTTCCAAACTCAAACACAGAGGCTGTGTGCCAACAGAAAGACCTGGGGACGGGGAGTCAGGTTGAGATCTAACACCACGCCATTTAACACATTTTCCTGCATCTTGTCTAAAGCAATAGACTATAAACAAGTGACAGCTCCTTCTAACCAGGTTATTACTGCTGGACAAAAGTACATATGTAGCAGTTTCTTTGAATTAATATATCATAAACTGGGCATTTGGGGCAAGTTTCAGTTTTAGATGAGGATAACTATTCCTCCTAACTTATAATTTGATACTACAGCATCATCGTACCACCCAATTTTCTCAAAGATCACGTTTCAACATGGTTTAATATGTATGTCTAGAAGGCTTCCTGTGCCGAGTAGCGCACGTCATGTACTATTTGAACTGGAAAGCAATAGCTTGCACAGCCCTGTGCCTTCCTGGCTGCCCTGACAGTTCAAGATGCACCTGCCGGTAAAATTGGTAAGGAAATGTCTAAGTGCGTTATGACGCATTTGAACGGGATATTTTGCGACGCTCTCTATTTTAAAGTCTTGCTAGAGAGATTATGACTTACTTTGTATCTTGTGATTAGTTGGCTGTAGCCTATCATGTATTTGTACGGTAGGAGCCTTCGGGGTCTCACCTTAATTTCGTCTCCATAAAAGTGTGTCATTGAGGAATCTGCCACAACCAATGTTTCGACGTATCTAGGTACTGACACAAAGCGTCGCATCCGTTTTGAGTGCTTAGACCCTTCCACTTGAGATAGAGGGCGATATCCTGTGTCCAACTGATCATCCTTAAATTGATCATAGTCGTCTTTTTGAATCTTAACATCGGCAGTTAAAACTCTCCTTTTTATGATATGTACTTCAGAGATAAATCTTCTAATTCGTGCGTCACCTCTTGATTTAGGGTGGATAATATATTCTTTTCCGTGCGTTATGAACAACCCTCGCATCCCATGGCACAAGCTAACTGCAGCAACTGAGTTCGGGTCAGTCTCAACACTCCCAGAGTAGAAACAACCGGACAGCTTGGTATGATTGCTGTCCACGATGTCACTTGAAAAGTGTCCCGACAGTGAACCATTAAGGAGCGCGGTCAAATGCTTCACTTGGATATGTTGAATGTTTAATTTTGGAGCTACGAAAGTTTCGTCTGGAATCAAATGCAATTTGAACAAATGCCCAAAAGCTTTCAATTGAAAACTCTGTGGATCCTTGCGAGTTTTTCTAATACTCGTCCTCACTGGGACTGTTTCCTCCGACTGGAGAAACTCTGACAGAGCAGTGTTTGTCATGTAGAGGGTTAATAAAGTTAGATGCAAAGTTAGTTCCATATTACACAGATATGTATGCTCTGTTTTTAACAGAAAAACGAAATTGTCTTGATCACAAAAAATAAATATAGGCTATATATATATATATATATATATATTGGAATAAATTGTAATAAAAATAAAAAAGTTCCAAACCAGCGAACAGACGTTCTTTCTTTCGAATTTCTTTATCACCTTAACGCAATTCACGTTCGATCTTGGACCTATAGGCTGCGCACTGCACCAGCGGCAACCACTCGTGACTGGTATTTATATAGCCTTGCTTCGCTAAAACATAGGTGGTTTATTTTTGATACCCATCTCTACTTCTCTCTCCTCCCCCCTCCAAAGTAAAAAAATCGTAATCCTAGGCTCAATTGATTGAGTGGAACCGCCCACTTCATGGTCGAAGCGTTTCGGAATATTATGGTCCCAGCTCCACGTGTTTAGTTGCCCTGTGACACTTAAATGGCTTAAGTATATTTTGACCACAGTTTCAAACCAAAGAATGACCAAAACGATACGACAGTAAAAACCTTAAATATGACAATAGTGCCCAATACACATTCATCCTGTAGGCTATGTTGGCCTGCTAACTGATATATTGCTTTTGTAAACTATAAACTATCTATCTTTTTGTGATGACAATGCATCTGTGTTTTTATGACCGTTGTTTTAAATAAACTTGGCTTCCCAAAGAATTAAGAAAGCATAATGATCCTCCTTGGGTTTATACCAAATTACCATCATCAAAAGTGATTCATTGAGGCTGTTGTGTGTGTGACACCAAATGAATCTCTTCATCACCTTAATATGCATGCTCTTAACGGAATTAGTCATTCGTTGGAGATCCAGATTGCTGCTGAATTTAACTTGGGCTTCTTTGGCGTGTTCACGTCTCAGGGGAGTTATTTTTTGTGTACGAGTATTGAACACAGTTCTGTCACAACTCTGACATCATGGCCCCTATTTCTTTTTTACAATGCCCTGAGAAGAGGACATTTGTATATGTGTGCGCAAAGAAATCTTATTGAAAAATAAAGAATAGCTAGATCCTTGCGGATATAACGGTTTGTTAATAATATCGTGGGTTTTTCACTATGGGCAGACACTTTACATAATTTAAATTAAGTGAAATGTTAAACTTAGTGGTTGGATAAAAGTTTTAGTCTTGCCTGAGTCATGGAGGAAGTTGTTGTACAACTATCCCCTCTACACATTTGATATTGTTTATTTTTTATCATTATATTATTATTATTATTATTATGATTATTATAAAATGTTTAAACTTGTAAAAGTATTTGATGCTGCAAAAATTAATTTTAGATGGAAATAATGAGTATGATGATTCCATTCTCCAACAAAATCCCATCCTATTTCTATCATGATTTAATTGTACATCCTTTCAACCCAAACCTAAACTGAGATTGGATAAGAACTTCGTTGAATTTAACCTGGAGAAAGGTGAAAATTGAATGTGATTATTAAGTAATAGAAATGGTTGCCATTTTGGCAATCTTTTTACTTTTCTATGTGCATCATTGTAGTCATACATTCAAGCCCGTAGCTTGTCAGAAGCGCTTCATGTTCAGTTTACTGTCATGCTATTGCAACCCCCGGTCTTTCTCGTTGGAACACAGAGTGGCAGTGTTGTCTCACTGTTCATTTAGATACGTCTTGGTGTTTCATTTTGGGTTTAAAAAGGACTTTTTGTGCATCCGTCCATTATCCACGAGATGGCATAGGCTACTCGTTGATAAAGCATTGGCTTTAACATTCCTTCCAGTTTCTACCATTGGTGGCAGTATCCATATCAGGGTGAACCACGTCTATCATGAGCATCCCATTTAGCCGTTCATCCAATTTAGCTCCCAATGGATCTACGGAATGCATGTATGTGGCTTCATCATACACTGTTGAAATAAGGTGCACAATGCAGTAACGCACAAATTTGCACGCTGCAAGTAGAGGTTTGTCTTGTTTTTGTCAAGCTTGTTACATCAGCAGTAATGCAGATGTGCGTTGATAAGGCAAACATACATGCAGAATGTTAAGATGTGTTTAAATGATTAGGTGGTGCATTGTATTCACTCTACAATAGTTAGCTTTGTTTGCTGTTGCCTTTACTTCAGATGTATATGTGGTTCTCAGCCCAGCCCTTAAAGACTGTAGAGAGAGAGAGAGGGAGAGAGAGAGAGAGGGAGGGAGAGGGATAGTGGTGGGAGGTGTACCACCAGAGACAAAGCTAACAAAAGAGAAACGGAGAGAGGAGGAGGTGCCAGAGATTGAGGAGAGACGGAGAGAGGGACCTAGAGGGTGGAGAGGGAGAAAACTGTTGGGAGAGTGACGGAGAGAGAGAGAGAGAGAGACCATCTATA
>JAVQIZ010075483.1:0-17047 GCA_036023535.2 Galaxias brevipinnis
TGCACAGCGCCCCCCCCCCCCCCCCCCCCTTCTCCTCCAATGGGAAAACAGATTATCTTAATTTTCATAAACGATGGGGTTGTTCATTCATAGAATCAGTAACGGTCCACTAGAAACACTACAGAATGTAGTTTTTAAGTTATGTTGTCTTCCATATCAGATGTTTTTCAGACTGGCAGTGTATTCAGGCACACTATAATCTGCGTCTATGAAAGTAAAAGTAGTTTGTGTCGGTAACTTGAGTCGATGTTTTTATCCCGGCTGTGGTTCACGTGTCTTGGTCTCTGTCCTTCCACAGGTGGTTTAAGCTGAACTCTAAGACGGGGAAGAAGGAGAAGGAGAGGGGGGACATCCAGGTGACCGTTCAGTTCACACGTAACAACCTGACGGCCAGCATGTATGACCTGGCCATGAGGGACAAACACCGCTCCACCTTCGGGAAGCTCAAAGACCGCATGAGGGGCAAGAAGAGGGCCAACAACGAAGACTCGCTGTCCGCCGTGGTCCCCGCCGCCATACGCCACCGGTTGCCTAGCGACGGCGGCGGCGAGGAGGACTACGAAGACGACGAGGGAGGCGAAGGTCGACGGAGCAAGATGAGGAACTTCTTCCTGCGCGGGAAGCTGAGAAAGTCGTCGGACACACGTTCCAGCACGTCTCTGGGGTCGGAGAGCAGCGAGTCATCGTCGCGTGGCGGCAGCCTCAGTCCCACCGCCGGCATCAGTGTGGTGGTGTCCGACCTGTCCAACTCGCCTAGCAACAGCAGCAACCTGACCGCAGACAACAGCCCTGGTGAGGCGGCACAATGCCACGCTAAAGTCATTCACTTTTTTTTTTTGTACTAAATACTTTTGAACAATAATACATATTTTCACGTTGTGATATATATTTGTTAGTGGTTCAATTTCTTTGGATAATAATATGTACTAAACAACTATTAATATCAACTAAATTTAAATAAAAGCCAAACCTAATTAAACTAGTGTGTGCAGTTCATTTTCAGTCGCATAAGGCTACACTGACAGAGAGACAGCGTTCCGTTGAGTTATTTATTTGACAGCTTGACTGACCCCTAGACTCTACATGTCTGCCGTCTCGTCTACAGAGCACATGTCAGACCTTTCCCCTAAGCTGGCCTCCCATGAGTGTGAGTTCAGAGACGAGTCTGGAGACATCACCATCCACGTGCCTCAGCCCTCTGTTAACGGAGGCCACACCTACCACTCCCAGCCCCTGGATCTAGGCTCAGGAAAACCTGTAGGTCCAGTGGGCCAGCTGCAGAAGTCCCTGGCTCTCTCCCTGTCCCTACAGAACCTCAGGCCCCCCCGGATCGAAGAAGAAGTCCTCCCCAAAGGCCCGGCGGGGGACGGCCGGCGCTGGTCACTGGACAAAGCTGGCGAGGAGGAGAAGGCGGCCATCGCTGCGGCGCTGGAGCAGTGCGGACCGATGAGGGGCGATGAGGAGGAGGAGGAGGAAGAAGAAGTGTCGGTGGTGTCCGAGTCCAACAGCCAGGGGAAGAAAGGGAAACAGCAGCAGAAGAAGAATGTTTTCTCTCCGGCCGGAGGGAGAGGGAGTCCGGGAGGAGGAGGGGCTCAACGCAAAGTCCACTCTGAGGAGAAGAGCAGAGGCTGGTTTGGATCCAAGGACTCCCACAGCAAACCCAGGTGAGAACCATGTAGAGTTATACACTGAACAGCGTGGGTTCTCTTTATGAGAACCATGTAGAATTTTACACTGCATAGAGTGGGTTCTCTCATGTCTAAGTGAGAACCATGTAGAGTTATACACTGCATAGAGTGGGTTCTCTCGGTGTCTAGGTGAGAACCATGTAGAGTTATACACTCCATAGAGTGGGTTCTCTCATGTCTAAGTGAGAACCACGTAGAGTTATACACTGCATAGAGTGGGAGAGTGGGTTCACTCATGTCTAGATGAGAACCATGAAGCGTTAATAACTAAATAGAGTGGGTTCTATCATGTCTAGGTGAGAACCATGTAGAGTTATAAACCACATAGAGTGGGTTCTCTCATGTCTAGGTGAGAACCGTGTAGAGTTATTAACTACATAGAGTGGGTTCTCTTTATGTCTACGTCAGAACCGTGTAGAATTATAAACTAAATAGAGTGGGTTCTCTTTGTGTATAGGTGAGAACCATGCAGAGTAAAGGTATAAACTACGTAGAGTGGGTTCTCTGATGTCTAGGTGAGAACCATGCAAAGTTATAAACTACAAAGAGTGGGTTCTGTCATGTCTAGGTGAGAACCATCTAGAGTTATAAACTACATAGAGTGGGTTCTCTGATGTCTAGGTGAGAACCATCTAGAGTTATAAACTACACAGAGTGGGTTCTCTGATGTCTAGGTGATAACCATGCAGAGTTATAAACTGCATAGAGTGGGTTCTCTGATGTCTAGGTGAGAACCATGCAGAGTTATTAACTACATAGAGTGGGTTTTATCATGTCTAGGTGAGAACCATGCAGCGTTATTAACTACATAGAGTGGGTGCTATCATGTCTAGGTGAGAACCATGTAGAGTGATTAACTGCATAGAGTGGGTTCTATCATGTCTAGGTGAGAACCATGTAGAGTGATTAACTGCATAGAGTGGGTTTCTTTATGTGTCTGGAGGTCACTGTGTTGTTACACTCATTATGGCTGCATACTTACTCTCTATTTATTTAGCAAGGTATGAATCACTGCTCTGCCTGCTCTGCCTGCTCTGCCTGCTCTGCCTGCTCTGCGCTCCATGTAAAGTGTTAGGGTATTAGGGTATGCTAGGTTTGTAAAGAGGGATAGTGTTAGTGTGTGCTAGGTTTGTAAAGAGGGATAGTGTTATATTAGTGTGTGCTAGGTTTGTAAAGTGTGATAGTGTTACATGAGGGTGTGCCAGGTTTGTAAAGAGGGATAGTGTTATATTAGGGTGTGTCTGCAAATACCAGGTTTACATTCTGATGGTGTGTAAGGTGATAACCTAGCCAGCGTTTGAGACCTTATCTACGTTTGATAGTTCTACATGCTGTAGTAGAAAGAGTCTGGTTCTAATGTGCAGATAAGAAACATGTCCATTCTAGGGTTATAGTTCTGTGCTGTGAAATAAAACAACCAGATGTTGATCTCAGGCTACAGTGGCTGAAAGCCCATTTGTCTTCAGCAGATTATTAATAATGTTTCTATTAAATATGCAGCCACAAAAGGAGGAGTGAGAAACAGCCTCGTTTAAGCTTCATCGCCACAAAGTGAGATCGTTCCACAGTGTAGCCTTTCAGTATTTCTAGATGTTGACAGGAGAGGCTACTTTCAGTGTTTGCTAGAAGTTTCACAATACTTTCATTGTTTTCGAGATGATTCACAATACTTTCAGTGTTTCTAGTTCTGACAGGAGATGTTCCACACTAGCGTCAGAGCTAGCCCAGTCTGAGAGTCAGGATTGCGTGCAGCACGAACCACTAGCTGAACCCTTTCCCAGCAGAATGTTTCTAACGTCACCCGTTTCCTATCTGAGTCTAGAGGAGGGATTTGACCCGTATGCTTAGCGAGCTTGTTGAGACACTGCCATGCCTCAGAAGAATGTGTTTGGATGTGAGGGCTGGGCTGATGCACTGCTGCTCTGTTCCCCATGTGGAGCACGTTCTCCCCCAGCTCTCTCTGCTAACAGCAGGTATCTGCATTGCAGAGAGAGGAGGGGAGTAGCCCGCCTCAAAGTAACTCTGGGAAAAGGACACTTGACATTAAACATTGTTATTCAATAATATGTGCAAATGTTTTATGCAAGGAATGGTATGACTGTCAAATATATGATGTCTTGCCAGGAAGCGTGTGTGTTTGCTTGTTTCTCTGTATAATGTGTGTGCATGCTTCTTCATGCGTTAAGGAAAGGGAAGTGAAAGGGGTCACACCTTTGTTTAGTACACGTGGGGTTGCACTCCGCACTGGTGGGGAAATGGACGCCCTACTCTCTTCCTGTTTTGGCCCATCTCCACGGAGCTCGCTCGATGGCCACTCCTGTCCAGTGTATCAATACCACCAGTCCTCATTCAGGACCATTTCATATAGGAACCGTATGATGGACAGAGAGAATGTGAAACGTGTGTGTGGAGATGGATAAGATGATCCCAATACCACGTAGGGTTAGCGTAGAAGCAGTGCTGGGTGGCTGGTTGTAGTGCTGGATGGCTGGTTGTAGTGCTGGGTGGCTGGTTGTAGTGCTGGGTGGCTGGTTGTAGTGCTGGATGGCTGGTTGTAGTGCGGTTGTAGTGCTGGGTGGGTGGTTGTAGTGCTGGATGGCTGGTTGTAGTGCGGTTGTAGTGCTGGATGGCTGGTTGTAGTGCTAGGTGGCTGGTTGTAGTGCTGGGTGGCTGGTTGTAGTGCTGGGTGGCTGGTTGTAGTGCTGGATGGCTGGTTGTAGTGCTGGATGGCTGGTTGTAGTGCTGGGTGGCTGGTTGTAGTGCTGGGTGGCTGGTTGTAGTGCTGGATGGCTGGTTGTAGTGCTGGGTGGCTGGTTGTAGTGCTGGGTGGCTGGTTCTAATCACATCGTGTTCCCTTATTGAACTGGGCCGTGGGAGTCGTTCCCAGTTGGCAGCCTCAGTGCCAGACAGTCACTGGGTCCAGTTGCATCATCTCTGCAGCCAAATGTTATGTCATCTGTCGGATTTGCAACATGGATAGAAATTTGGGATCCACACAGATAAGCCTCATTATATATATTAATGTGTGAATCATTATAGCAAGAATAAGTCTAGGGCATTAGCTACATAAAACCCTTTTTCTTCTAAAAGGTATTAGCTAGGTAGTATCTTTTCATAAAGGTATTATCTATATTAAAAAAATATAGTATTAGGTATAATTTTAGAACAAAATAATACAATATGAATATGTTTTTGTTATATAAACAAAGCAATGCAATATAAATATCCATTTTAAAGGTATTAATTTTTTGAAGGTGTTAGCAATATGGAACAAAGCGATGCTAACGATGAGAACTGTGTGCCTTCCTTTCACAGCCTTCTGGGGGTGACAGCTAGTCTAGAGCCCCCCCCACCCCTCCACCCCCCCAGTGCCCCCGTCCTCACGCCCCCCCCACTCCACCACACTAACCCTTTCAGCCCCCCGTCCGTTATGTCTGCCTCTAACCCGTTCTACTCTCTCGTTCAAAGTAACCCTTTCTACGGGGAGATGCTGCTAACTGCTAGCCCGTCTATAAAACCTGCTCTGCCGTCTCCTTGTCTGCCTGTTTGTTTTCCCAGTCCTCCTCTCTCCTCTTCCTCCTCTTCGTACTCCTCCCGGTCCAGTAACTGTAACCCCACCCTGTCCCGAGACTGCCTTGCCCCCGACAACGACCTCGACAACGACCCCTTGGAGGTGAGGAAAGAGGACGTCAGCAGGAAACAACGACCTCTTCCTCCTATTCCTCCTGTTCCTCCTGTTCTTCCAGACGGGACGTCACTCCTGACCAAGACACTATCCAACCCTTTCACGTGGCAGAGCGAAGGAGGACCAGGAGTTGCTGCTGAGAAGGAGGAGGAGGAGGAGAAGAAGAAGGAGGAAGAGGAGGAGAAGTGGGACGAGTCCTTTGAAGAGTTTGCTGCTGGCAGACTGCAGTCTCCGCAGGAAGTGACCTCAGACTACAGAGCAAAACAACCAAACAACACTAGCACAGCACCCCTAGAGACACACTCTGGTAGCAAAGCTAAGGAGCTGTTTGCTAACATGATAAACACTAATCTAACTCTGAACGGGAACTCTGCACTACACTCACCTAGTTTAGATAGTACTGCAAATGTTTATTCCAAGGCACATTTCAGCACTGACAAACTCTCTGTTTTATCAGAGGCAGATGAAGAAACAACTGAAAGTGAATTGAATCAAAGACACAAAGAAACCCCTGTCCCCTTTTCCCAGTTAACTGACATCATCCAATCACACACCAGCCCTGGAACGGGTGACAGACAATCAATACCTACTGATGCAGACAGTTGGGTTAGGTCAATAGAAAAGGGCTATAGTTTAGACTCCATCTTAGCTAACACTACCACTAACGCTGCTTGTGTAACCACTTCTAACCCACACCAAGCTGCACATCATAACCACTTGAGTAAGGCCTCGTCACCTCCGTGCTTAAGGCTGAACCACGAGGACAACAACAACAACCATGAGGACAACAACAACAAGGACAACAACAGCGACAGCTGCTCTCCTGTCCTGGGCTCTGCAGAGGGACGCTGTTCTGTTACTCCTCACACAGGGTCCGGGAAGCTGGAAGCAGACCCAGAACCTTCTGAGGAAACAAAAGCCAAACAAACAGCCATTCTAGACCGTGTTGTGGGCCTCCAGAGGGAATGCCAGTCACATGACAGCATTTTAAACCGTTCAGACTCTGAGGATAAAGTGACAGGGAAATCCAATAGCATATTTGAGACACAAGGTGATTGTGTGCTTGCCCAATCTGATGATAAAGGTCAAAGTTCATCCTCAGTCCTTCAGAAGGGCATAATGGTAACAGGAAATGATGTAACACTCTCTCAGTCATCAGGATTAACTGACTTGCCCTTTTCTGATTTTGATTTCAAAAGTTTAGTTTCTTTACACTTAGCTCAAGAGAATGGAAAAAAACAACCATGTGACTTTAAAGAGCCAACAAGGGACTTTTTGGAGGAAGATTCATATCAGATTCTAGATCATTCTATCTCAAATGTAAACAGCAGTGCGATTATACCCGCCATCTTAGATAGTGAACGAAATTCCCCACCACCTCCATTTTACATCAGGACCTCGTCTCCTGAAGAACACAGCACTAGTTCATGTGTAAACCCTGACGTTAAGATGCCGTTAAGGTGCCCCCCTTCTAAACCACCCAGACTGGAGTTCAGACAGTTCCTGGACTCGGGTCCGGTCGCGCCCAGCACCAGCCAGAACCCTGCCTCTGATTGGTTGTCCAGAGACGTGAGCGCGCTCCCCGGCCTGTACGAGAGCGATGACTCCCAGCTCTACCACACCTGCCTGTTCTCTCACTCCTCCAGGTGCCCTGACGTCACGGAGGAGGAGGAGGAGGAGGAGGAGGAGGAGGAAGAAGTAGTTCAGATGGAAAGAATAGAGGGACCCACACTGCCCTCTGCTAACTCCACCCTGTGTGAGGAGGGGGTGTCTGACACTGCTGCCCCCTCTGGTGCAGTAGCCCTGGCCGTGAACAGGCTGACCCACGGGGATGGAGTCAGTCATTCTGGAGGGCTGAGTGTGGATGAGGATAGAACGACCATCGTTCAGCCTCACACTGTCACAGAGGAGCCGTTTTTAGACTTCATGTTCAGCGCACCATGTACAGACTCTGTTAAAAGCTGTGCTGATGTGACGGACGGTGAAGGTGGAAGGGCACTGCTGGGGTCAGATGACATCACACAGGGTGGGGGAGCGTCTCTCCAGCGTTCCCTCTCTGAAGGATCCATAAAGATCAGCTCTGAGGACCTGACGCCATCTTTTGGAAGCGACCCCGGCATAACCCAAGCATCCTCCTCCAACACCTCCCTATTGGATAACAGCAGCACTTCCTCTTTAGGTCCCGCCTCCTTCCCGATCCCTGAACATGCTGTGGGGATGAGGTCACAATCTAGCCCCGCCCCCACAGCAACTACCCCGCCCCTCTTCACTGCTCAGCCAATGAGTGATGCACAGCATGCGGTTGTGCCACGGGAGACTCTGCAGCAGGCAGCCAATCAGCAGAACAGGTGAGGTGGCAACATGTCCAGTTGGAAATGCAGGAGGCGGGACTCTGTCTCCATGGAAACCACAGTTAAAGAAATTAGTTTGAACTTCAGTCAATATCAATAGGTCTGTTCAAATATAACAATATTAGCTTATTTAGCACGTTTTCACAATGTTGTTGTACTTTTTAATTCATCTTTATGCATTTTTTAATCCCGTGAAGCTCACACAGTTTTTCATTGAACAGAGCCTCAAGTCACTAAAGCATGAATGGACCGTCGTCGTCTTTTCCAACTTGGGACGTTTGTCTTCTGTCCTCTCCCTGCCTCGTTCTGCTACTTCCTCTCTTTTTTTCCTGGGTCTTTCCTGTGTGGTGTGACCATCTCTTTATCTCTCCTCAGAGACGTGTACACACACACACACACACACACACACACACACACACACACACACCGCGGGCTAAATCTCTTTGCTGCAGGTGTGTCCTATCTCTGTGTCGAGAGGAGCCGCAGATGCTCAGTCCAATTAACGGCTGCTGGTTACTCACCCCCCCCCACACACACAAACCTCCCCCCTCACAACCCCTCCCCTTTACCTACCACACCCCCCAGCCCCCCTTTCCCCCTCAGGACGAGCTAGCATTGACACACACCACCTCACACGCCTATGGTGTCAGTGGTGCATCATGGGAGTAAAGATTAAAGGAGGCTGTGACAGGATGTGGCCTACCTGTGTCAATAAACCCCTTCCCCCACCCCTTCACGGCCTAATTCCCCCTCCCAACGTAGGGTAATGAGAGTGTTAATGTGATCCTGTGTGTCGAGTTGCACCGTGTTGTATGTCAATACTAGACTTGTGTTATTGTGGGGTACACATTTGTTCTGTGAACTCCGGTTAAGGTGCCTTGTTCAAATGAGCTTCTTCTGTCTATTTAATTAATCTAAATCTCTCAGTGTTTGTATTGTTTGTAACCATGGCGCTTCAGTGTTTCCACGGAGATCGTTCCCCTGTAATGTGTCGTGACTGCTGGCTCTTTGTTCACATCCCTTAGTTGTTGTTTTTAGTTTTTTTTACCTCCATGGTCTTCTTCATTGCAGCCCTCACCCAGTGAGACCTTTGACCCCTGAGGAGAAGCGTATGGAGGGTCGGTCCGTGTTGAGCAGTGGTCTGGAGAAACTCAAGTCAACCATCCACCCTGGGAGGACCAATCAGACGAGTGAGCAGGAGGCGGAGAGGAAGAAAGTAAGAGCAACGCCTCATCCTAATATACTGCTAGGAACAAACGGCTCCTTACTGTCCTTGATGGCAAAGAGCCAGTTAATGACTCTGAACACTGTCAGCAGTGCACACAATGCATTCTGGGTAACTTAACCTGGATTTGCTAAATTACTTTAATTGAAGATCTCCTGTGGGAATGATCCAGGTTTGGAGGATTGCAGGCAATGTAATTCTATGTTTGATATCCGCACATTGGTCTAACATAGGCCATTTTTAGGGCCTTAAATTGAACCAGTTTTTGTAGGCTAACAACCACCATTGTTAATTTTTCTGAAGCTTTTCTCTTACCATCCCTTCTTGTCACATTTCATCACCCTCTTTCCGTGATGTTTCGCTCTTTCTCGTTTTCTCTCTTTTTTCTGACTTTTTCCTTCCCCCCCTTCTCTCTCTCTCTCTCCGTCTTTCTTTTATTTCTTCCTCCCTGTCTCCAGGTCCTGACAGAGGGGGCGGGGGCCTACTACCACCTGAACCACAACGAGCTGGTCACCCTGCTCCTTCAGAGGGAGGCGGAGCTACAGAGGCAGAAGGCGGAGTTTGAGCACCAAGGAGTCCTGCTGGTGAAGCGAGAGGCGGAGCTTAAGAAGTTGAAACCTCAGGTTCGCGACCTGGAGGATTACATAGACACGCTGCTGGTGCGGATCATGGAAGGGTCGCCCACTCTCCTCCAGGTCCGTACTGCCAAGCTGAAGTGACCCCTGACCCTGACCTGAGCCAGGAGGAGGATGGTGATGTACCTGAGCTCGCAGCAGCAGCAGCATGCACCTGTCCACTCCAACCTCCTGCCACTGTCTGGTCTTTATCACTGCTATGCTGTCCTTTTTGATATGAAATAATTCAGCACAGAGAGACATGGGGGCGAAGGTCGGCATGCTTTCACCGTAACTTTGTCAGGGCTGCTTTGGATTGTGAATGTAGGAATGCAACGGGGCGTCCTCAGGTTGTTTTACAGTTTGACCAAGTTGTTGGTAGTTTGTTTATTAGAAAGATGACTTGGAGTGGGTTGGTTTGAAATCCCCAATTGCTTCCGTCTTGGGATATTGATTGTATAAAGAGGAGATCCTCTGAAACACCTAGTCACTTCACCACAGAGAGGGATGCTCCACAGAGAGACTGATGAAGGGCACAGCTACACACCAAACCACAGGTGCTCACGCTCAGCTCACATGCACCAGGTTTCAGAAAGTTAGCGTAGGTTTGAAAAAGTATTCAAAAGTGTTCTTAGTCAGAAAGCAAATAGTTGGGTGATTGATGCACAAAATGTGCTTAGTATGCTTAGCGTTTTTCCCCATGTCTTTTTTTTATATTTGTTATTCATGTGTATCTCTTGAAATATCACCTTTTGCTCTTCCTCTCAACCTTGAGCAAGACTATTCTCGGCAGGTAAAAGTAGAGAGTGTGAATGGGTTAGGGCGTCATCAGGCAAAGGCAGGGTTATTATGCATCGCGCCTTAGATCACCTAAAGTATTTTAGTAAGTAACAGCCATTGCCGTTTCTTCAATAAATTCATGCTTTTGCCTTTCTCCAAGCATAACTGACACAGTTTTACTGTTAGGAAAAATGCCTAAAACATGCTGGTACTTGACTTTCCTCTGTTTGTGTTTGTCATCCCCTATCCCTAGTCCTGCATATTGCTTGCGCTTTCAGGTATGTTACAAAGGGATATATACCATATTTACAGCATATATGCCGAACGGAAATGCCAAATGCTGCCTTATTTTTGTTATTGTTAAACATTAATAGTTTTGTTTAATTTGAGCACATCTTTTCACTTCGTAAGTTTTAGGGCACATTTTAGAAATACAAGCCATAGTTCACAGAACGTTGTCAAATGCTGAACTATTTTAGTTAAATATTTGCACAAACAAATGTTGTGTTTATACATATTAAATAGCAAATGAGTAGCAGATAATTCTATGTGAAACACACCAAAAAAAACAAAAAAAAAAACAAACAAAAAAAACGGTTATCCTATGTATCATCATACTGGATTCACTGTAAAGTTTTTTGCTATGAAGCCACTGAACAAAATGTCCTCTGGATGTTCCAGAACTACTTTCAGAACATAATTTGTTTCTGTCTCTCTTGTGTTGGTGGGATCATTCTAATTCTAAAAATCTAAACTCCACATTCTGTGACACAGCACTTGGCCTTGTAATCCTGGCACCGTTATTGTGTTAGCCAATTAAAGATTTTGATCTTCGGCTATCTAGTGTACAAAGCAGTGAAATGACTCAGCATTTATAGACTGTTCTATTGTATGATATTTATATGGTGCAGAGACACATTTAATGTGACTCGGCAATTATGATGCGTAAAATTGCCATTCCCGTCTTCCTGTTTCAGAGCTTTATTTCAGTTGTGACTGGTTGTGTAGCTGGTGGAATGTGTTTAGGGTTAGTTTAAGATTGGAAAGTTTACAATTCGTAATGCAATTCTGTTTCACAAATTTTGTATATTTAATAAAGAATATTTTGTGTTTCTTGCTCACCCTATGTTTGACTAAACATGATTTTTGTGTTGCTGAGTCTTGTTTTAAATTGAGTTTTATTTAAGTTCTCCCACACGTTTATTTATTCCAGGTTACAAATTGGGTTGGAATGTGTATGACTGTCACAAATCGAAATAGCACTGTTGAAGATCTAGCAACACTTGCCACAATCAAGCTTTTGAAGAGCTCACTATAGTCTTTAAAAAGTGTAATTTGGCAAATTGACATGTTGTCCACAAAGCGTAAAACACAAACACAACACACACGAAATGTGAGATTATGCAAAGATAAATAGCATTACTTTCAAAGTGCTTTCTTGTATAAAGATGACCACAAGAGGGCTATATAACTCTGTTAAAAAGTAACATGATGAAATTAGAATGAATATTGAATTAGGTCTTGCATTTGGGTAAGGAAAAAAATTTAATTAATTTAACCGAAAAAAAAAAAATTAATGAGACTACTTGACCATTAGTGTAGGCAATTTTTTTTTTTTTCAATGCACCGCATGCCCTCAGGTTTTTCTTAATCGGGAAGAAAAACTACATTACCTATAAAGCTCGACTTTTTTCGGGGGGTGGTTACATTTTTGAGTCCGGAATACTTCTCTACTGAATAAACTGTTATACAACGCGTTAATTTAAGTTGGGCACATTTACATTGTGTTTTGCAACATAATGTCAGAGTATCCAGAATTTCAGCATGGAAAGTCTCGTTTCGACCAGGTTTGACGTTTTCCTGAACTGTGTTAAAACTTTACTGTCAGTCCCGTTAGTAAGACAACATGCCAACAAGTAGTCGCTTTGTTTAGCTAAAGTGCCTACTTTACTAATAGCGTTGCCCATGGCCATGAAGGCCTACGTGTTCACTCTTATCTATTTCGTCGAAGTCCTACGGAAATAGCTGTCGACATGCAGCAACATGCAAAATGTGGTCCAGCAGGACCTAGCTCTGCGATCCAGTGTCAATAGTCAAGCTGCCCTGTTGTTAGCTTACGACTGAAACGTAGGGGCTAATGTGACAGTTACAGCACACATGAATATTCTGAAGGTGGCTGCACTGAAGTTTTTACGTGATATTAAGCGGGACAGCTGTTAAGATAGAGACCTCTGTTGGCCAGATGCAAATAATCCTCGGTTTATTCACACCTGCGAGTTAGGAAAACCGCGCTGCTTTCAATATGTCACGACATGCGGAAGTGAACACAACAGGTTGGGGGAAATGCAAGACCCGTGTTCATTATCAGCACGTTCTGTAATTAGATGGAAGCGAATAAGACGGTCACAGACGGCGGTATCAAGGCTGTCATACATGCAGAATCTAGGCTCCGGGATAAATGGTGGGAGCGCCTAGCTGCTTGCACAACTTCTTAAAATTAATTGCCACTGATGTGAGTGGATTATTTGCTTTTCCAATAGGTGACGGATAAGATACAGTTTGTAAAATACTTTATTAGGCAGACTCCACCTGGCATGATAAAACAACTGATATTTTATATCACACTATTCTATAACAGCTGTTTTCCCTTCTGTAACTGGCATGTGCCTTCCAGCGCTGCCAGTTAATTAAAAGAGAACACGAACGTTTAAATTAGAGGTGTTATCATTTTGAATAAGCATTTATACCCTTACTTTTGGACGATTGAAATGTGTAAGAATTGGGCATGTATTTGGTTTTACTGTCCCCAGAGACAATTGGCGATGTCCTTTTGTCATTTAAACAAAGCGAACAGGATGTGTTGCCCTTGACAACATGCTCATCTATGGGTCTTGTCGTCTTGGAGAAGTCAGCTAAAATCACATGGGTTCTGGGACTTCAACTATCCAATTCTGTGGATAGATGTATATAGATGTATGAATTAATTCTTAAGGCCAGACACTACTGGTGAATAGGGTAAAACATTTAACCAATAGATATCACTATGAAAAAAATGGAAAGTTTGGTGTGTGTAAGTGCTACTGAAGTGAAATTTAAGAATGAATTCTTAAACCGTCTGATGGTATTTATTCCTAAAAACAAAGTGTTCTAAAAGTCTCTGTAACAGGGAGACAGTCTTTATGTAAACTGTTGTTTTCTTTCCAGAACACGTTCTTGGGCCGATTCCGTCACTTCCTGGATGTTATCGATCCCACTACGCTTTTTGTGTCTGAGGTAGGAAACACTTTTCCTTCCACTGAGATTCAGAACTCTACTGTTTGATTGAGTTAATGCTACATGCCCTTTTCCACAATAAAATAATAGACTCCACCAGAAGCTCCCATGCTGGCCAAGATTTAAGACCGCTAAGCCTATTTATTTAGGAACTATTGCATTTTGACAATCCAAGTTTTCTTGTGTGGGAGAAGTGCATCTATCATGACTAATTGCCGGATTAATAATGACTGTGATGGATCTAAAATGCTTTCATAAGCAAGCTTGATGTAATGATGTTACTGGTAGTGAAGATTTTCACCAATGCACTACATCACACCTTCTTATGTTGACTTCATAATTAGTTGTCAGTCAATAAATAGAGTTGGTCTACTGGGGAATAATGTTAAGTTTATGAAATACTTATTGTTGAATGTTTCAATGTTGTTCTCTGTACATAGAGCATTCTAAGGCACCTCGTAGCTTGTTGTAGCGGTATTGTTGTGGAATAGTTACTCCTCCAGGGCCCTGCCCCTCTCTGTGTAGTACCTATGCATGCCAGAGGGTGATAGTTACTCCTTCAGGGCCCTCTCTGTGTAGTACCTATGCATGCCAGAGGGTAATGAAGCAGTTAGCAGGCTCATTGGTGACAGTAATAGCAGGGGTTTTGCTGCTGGGCTGGGGACATGATGAAGTGTGGACCTGTGAGGGCAGCTGTAAGTGAAGAGGGGGGGAGGGGGGGGGGGGGGAGGGGGTTGGTGTCGGTCGCCCCCGGCGCCCTATGCACCCTGCTGGATCAGCTTCAGCCTCGACCTGCCTCTGGAATAATGAGGGTGGAACACGGCTGGCACGGTTTCAACACACACACACACACACACACACACACACACACACACACATACACACATATACATACACATATACATACACGCACACAGTCGCGCACACTCACACACACACACACACACACACTCTCACACACACAGATACACCCACCCACACACATGCACATGTACATTCACACGCACACTGATTCACACAAACACTTTTTCTTTCTAACATACACACACATCAGTGTGCAACTACAGATGGCAAGCTAATTAGATCAAATTGGGCTGTACTACCCTCTTTGGCTCTCAGCATTATAGAAGCTGATCGCAATTTAGCAGGACGCTCGTTACCATTTAAACAAGTCATCATCTTCAAAGTCATAAGGTTGTTATTGATTCATTCTTAAAATGTGAAACTAGTTCATTGCATTCTGAAGCATTTTTTTTTGTTGTCACATCTTGCTTAGCATAATATGCTTAGGAGTGCAATTCTCTTTTTTTTTTGTTGTTGTTTAATTTAGAAGTTTAGTTTTGTTTCTTTTGTTAACCCAGAAACGCCTCCAGGAATGTGTGGATCTGCTTGAGGATTTCAAACAGGGATCTCTTGCTCCAGGTGTGACTGACGCACAGGTAAAAACACAAAACCCTCACTTCCTGAATGCCTTCTAGCATGTTTCAAGTTCATAAAGTCTCATACTGATTAAAAACTATAAAATAACAATAAATAACCATAGAAAAACAATAACATTTACAATTTAGGTCTGTTCAAGTGGTTTGAACATGTGCAGTTTGAAGTGTAAAATATACACATCTAAAGCTAAAAAGCAGACATGCAAGCGAGCAGTTTGTAATGTAACATGCACATCGAAAGCTTAAAAGCAGACACGTACACACAAGCCGTTTGTAATGTAACACACACATCTCAAGCCATAAAGCCACACACATGCACAGATGTCCGAAGTTGTGTTGTGAGTTGTTTTTGAAAGGGGACACTGCTGGGTGTTCAGCCTGTGTTGATTGGTCAGAGACCTGAGGAGGCTGTCAAGGGAACCAGGTGTGTGTTTGGGGTCAAAGGTTAAAAAAGTTTGAAGCTATGGAGATTTACGCAACAACCACTCCTCAAATTCTAGACGCGCAGAAGCACTTTTCATTTCTACCACAGCTACATTGTGTGAGTGGTAGAGAATAAATATCTCACTCAATATGTTTACCTTCACAGCTTTGGCAAGCTCAGAAAATAAAACAGGTAAGAAATGCCCCTCCCTCCCTTCTCTCTCTCTCTCTCTCTCTCTCTCTCTCTCTCTCTCTCTCTCTCTCTCTCTCTCTCTCTCATAGAAACACACCACTCACTCGTCGCGGAGATTGAGATCTCTAGTATCTTTCCTGATAGGACTTCACTGTATGTGTGGACAGGAGGCAGATACCATGGCCAAACACTCGTCTGTTGATGTAGTACCCTTCATCACATTCATGTCATTGGGTTATATCATGATAAGAGCTATATTGAGGAGACATATTATAATGTAGTACTCTTCATCACATTCATATCATTGGGTTATATCATGATAAGAGCTATAGGGAGGAGACATATTATAATGTAGTACCCTTCATCACATTCATATCATTGGGTTATATCATGATAAGAGCTATAGGGAGGAGGCAGTCACTCAGCGGGCCCATCCTCCTCGTTTGAACGTGTTTGTTATCATAACGAATTCTATCATACAACTAATTCGTTTTTGCCATGCGTGTTTGTAACATGATAAACACTTTTGTTGTTGTTTTTTGTGTCTGTGTTGTTTACCGTCGTCCTGTTGTGGTGTCTCTGCATGACTGACCTAGGCTATGATCCACCCTGACACCCAGGAGAAGATCTTAATGCCGTTTAGGATGTCAGGTGGGACGGACTGATGTGTGTGATGCCAAAGACATTTTGACAGGATTGTTTTATAGTTTTAAAGTTGGTTTTTCACTCCTGAATAGAAAGGTAGCTAAAAACTATATATCAAAAATAACTTTATTTTATGTCATTAATGTGATTTACAAAATGCAAAAATTACACCGATTCAATACTTACAGACCAAATGAATAAATACAGACATGTAAATATAGGACTGAAGTGAGAGAGAGAGAGAGAGAAAGAGAGCTGGTCGAGAGACTTGTATTTGAAGAGAGAGAGCGAGCGAGAGAGAGCTGGTCTAAGATGTGCTGTCTTAGATGGAGGCGTGGTGGTCAGCTCAGGGACTGCCAGAGCTCATCTTAAGGCTGAGAAAAGGTCACACACAGCTGGACGCTGATTAAAACCCGTGTCCCACAGCGACCCAGAGGTGCTGCTGGCCCTGTACAAGAGGAGGGGAAGAAGGGCAGTATTTCGGTCGACCGTCAAAACACCTATTCAAAGGCTAACTGCCACGGAAAGGAGGAGAGGAAAGAAGAAGACGAGAGAGGAGCCAGCGGGGGTCTGTCTGTGTGTGCTGCAGGTTCATCACAGGTGTGGCAGGGGACAGAGGGTGTGTGTGTGTGTGTGTGTGTGTGTGTGTGTGTGTGTGTGTGTGTGTGTGTGTGTGTGTGTGTGTGTGTGTGTGTGTGTGTGTGTGTGTGTGTGTGTGTGTGTGTGTGTGT